>JASDQU011374932.1:30500-42682 GCA_032191745.1 Picea mariana | reverse complement strand
CTCAGTACACTCTATGGCATACTGAAAGTAGATTTGGAGAGCCATGTGAGGAGCAGCGCTCCCAGCCATACAAGAAATGGTGAACAAAATATTGCGAAGGGTCAAATCCCGCACTCCCCAAATGGCTACCTTTCCTTTACTCATTTCCACCTCTGGAACACAGTGCAAATGACAATATTCACTCATGGGCAGCCCACCACCTCTGTTACTAGTCAGGCTTGCGTGGTACCAATGCCATGATAGTCCTTTCAAGAAGTAAATGTCCTCGATATCCAAGGACAATGTGTGGACCCCTACATGGAATACTTGTTGGTTCGGGTCCCACATATGCACAAGGTACTCCAATAACCTGACTTGAGCCCTCATACCCGGGATACGAAAGAATTTCAGGAGACCACAGTTTCGCAAAGCAGCAATGGTGCCTAGATGGTTCCCAGCAATAGCATCATCTTCTTCATGCTCTCTTTCATGCCATTCTAGAACCATGGTGATAGCCAAACACCTGCATAAGAAACATAAGAAGAAGGTCAGCAACTCTATTCAACACTTGGTATCTTTTTCATTGAGCAAACTTCAAAAAAAAATTCCTCTTTGTGGTTCTCGCAGGTGCCCTTTAGGCACAGCGCGAGGTTATCGTAGGTTCCTTTGGGGTCACCTATGAGAATGAGGCATTCTCACAGGTTCCATGTGGCTGGCCTGCGAGAATGGCTGAGCACAACTTTAACCCCTAAAAAAAACTCAAAAACATGATTTTTACCAATGAAAATGAAAAATTGAACCATGAAAAGATAGAGGACAAGGAGCTTACCTCACTGCTGGAAACAGTTCATTGAATGGATGCTCGTACCTCCCGCAATCGAGCGCCAAAATTCGAGGGCAAAAGAGGGGTTTTGGACTAAAATGTTTGCAAAGTTACAATGACTATGGTAAAAAGAACTTTTACCCACTTATATTTACTTTTACCATTTGTTATTGGTTTTTATAATTCTTTTATTTATTAAAACTAATGCCTAATACCCTTATGAGTGCATGTTTTGTAGACGTAATGATCTCGATGTTCATGCACAGGGATACATATATTTTTTCTCTTCTTCATTGCATGTTTTGATTGTTTTTTATGGTTTTTGCACAAAACCTCGAGCTTGGTCTTTGTCCGTTCTCACGCTCAAAAATACATGAGAACACAATAAGGCACACTTTTATCACTTTTTCAGGATCAACAAGGTTATACGAAAAAGGAACCCCCCTAGAGTCCTCTTTAAGATCTTTTTAGACTCTCTAAACATGAAAAGATTGTCGAGCGACCTTGCTATTTTCACGCTCGTTAAATTATTTGAAGAAAGCATTTGTTGGGCGATAATTTATCTCTTTTTTTGTCTCATCAGACTATTTTACGAAAAAGGAACTGAGAGAGTTCTCTTTTAAGTGTTTTTCTAGACTCTATAATCATGAAAAACCTTCAATTTTTCTATCTTTGGACTCGTTAAACAAACATCGACAGACCTGTAATGTGACCGAACCACTCCTTCCTAGGGTTTGTTAAACATACTCTGAAGGATGAGCTTAAATCAACAAGCATATGTTATCCTTCTCAAGATTGCGTAAAAATAAAGAGGTACTCGCCAGAAATGGTGGGGGAAAATTTGGGAAAGGGATGTGTTTTCGTATTTATATTGATTGGCAGTAAGTGTCTCTCTTGAACATGACACCCCCCTATTCATTATTTGAAGCTGGTTTGGGATATCCATTTGTCTCTCATTCAATTCGGTACAAGGTCATACCCCGTGTCATCTCTGAGTCAATGCTGCCAAATCATTGGTCATGTCATTCATATGTTCAAGAGAAGTCCATCCGAAACCTCTATTGAGTCGACCATCTGCAGTTGTCCATTCCCTCCATGTCGGCCTTCCCTGTGTCTAGTCCAACTTACATCATACTCTGTTTCACCTTCAAAATATATTACTCATTTCGTTTTATTGATGGGGGATACATCAAGGCCCTCCTGTGATGAGTTTTGTTCCGTCGACTCCAGCTTGTTATCCGGAAACAAGACTTAGAAATTCTTTGGTACCTTGGAACTTGCATGCCTCAATGGCAAGTTTCCTCACTTTTGATAGTGGGTTTACATCATTTACCCCTGATCGAAATATTTCGTCAGGTGTTCAACCTCAACTCATTCATTCACATTCGCTGGATTGTACTAGTGTACCTTGGGAGTCATTGACATTAATGGTGATTTTCCTCGCACTTGTTAACGGTTTCATCAATGACTGATAATCAAATGGTTTCTACCATGTTTGAATTCAACACATGTAATCGCATGGTTAGATTCGTACTTTTGGGCAATAGGATTGAAGTCCCTGGATATCATCTCTCTTGTCTAGGTTGTGATGGAATATGTATAATTTGCTGACACATAGATCCACTTTGTATGTCTCGTGGCTATGTAATCTCAATTTGAATTTTCTTGCATAGATCCACAGTGTATTTTTGGTGGCTATGCGTTATTTTGACGGCATGGATCCACAGTGTATGATTGGTGGCCATGAAATATGCTTATAGTGTCATCCATCTGTGATCTGAGTATGGGAATGCCTACCTCAGAACTAGTATGATATTCTGCAGATGCTTGGTTGTTTGCAGGTTTCTAATTAGGTGTTCTCCTAGTTTCCGACACACACACACAGTTTACAAAGTATTTTGGTTGTCACTGGTTTCGGCCTCATACTTTGGGGGGCATTCTGTTATCCATGATTTTGTTCATCTAGATGGTGTAGTAACAATGGTGTACTCAAGCTCTCAACAAGAACTTTCTCCTGAGAAAAGTGACATTCATCTCCTTCTAGAAAACATGTTTTTAAAGAGAGTTCACAGGCTGCTTATAGCCTAGGGTGCGAGAATGACCCATTCTCGTAGGCTACCTTCAGCTAGGGTGTGAAATTCTCACACTGTGTTCCATATATAGGGTGTGAACTTGTTCTAAAGCTTGGAAAAATGAAGAAGTCTCGAGGATTCTAGAAGGGGATCTTCTAGAGAATGGGTTGGCATTCAAATGGTTATCATTTTACTGGTTTCCCTGATTTGGTGGGATCATTCTCATCCATGCAACTATCTCATCCTCTCCTATATATTGATGGGATTCTCATGGAAAAGGTCAAGCAAGATTAATTGGAGAATTGGTGAAGGAATTGTGTGAAGAACCCAACTTGGACAGGAGCTTGGAGACTCTCTTCAAGAGGAATTGGATCTTCTTCATGCAAGGATTGAGCAAGTGTGTGTGTTGGAACCAAGATTCACCGAAAGGAAGCTTGCAACATCAAGGCGATCGGGTTGTATCTTCCACTTTCGATTAATATGATATAGCGACATGTCCTTTTCCCATAAAGTCACTCTTANTTCCTTGATCATACACATAAGTTGACGATTGAATATATTTTTCTATCTTCACTTTGGTTGGTTTGTGTTGTCTTGGTCTTGATCTCACGAGAGCACCAGAGCAAAGCGGGAGAAACAGAGAGCCTAGGAAGTGATACAAAGGTATGTCACTTGTTCCTCCTTAATAGCTATTTCGATGGTCGTAACTTAGGGAAATAATCATGTCCTGTCCTATTTTGTTCTAGATCCAGGTGGATCTAGGGAGATCTGTTAGTGTCTTCACCTACCGATTAGTCCGATAAAAAAATTGGCGAATCCATTGGGGATGCAACCCATTTTTTTTGTGTTTTTTGGTGTTTTTCCTTGGCCATTTTCTCTTGCCTTACCTTTCTCAATTTCTATCAATCTTTGAGTCTTCAGGACACCCTGATAGACCCTCTGGGTCCAGAAGCCCCTTCAAAATTTTTTTCTTTTTCCAAAAATTTGCTTAGTTTCAGGCATTCTCGCACTGAACCCCACAGTGTCCTGCAAGAACACCTTGAGTTCACACTCTACTTTTAAGTCCAGTGCGAGGTTCCCGCACTCTACTCAAAGCTAGCCTATGAGAATGACCTGTTTTCACACTGTACAACACTAATAGCCTGCGAACTCTCTTTTAAAATTTTTGGATTTAAGATTTTTGCATGTTCAGCTGCCCAGATTAGTATAGGTGTCTGAAAAGAACTTCTTGGACAATTGGTTGATGTTTTCTAGTCTTCGGATTTTATGCATGATCTGTCTTCGGAAATAAAAGGCTCTTCCTGTCCATATTTTTCTCAACTCTCATCTCTTGACTTTTCTTGGCAAGGATATACTCTCTCTTATTGGAATCTGAGTACTTGTTTGGTTAAGAGCCAGTGATCGGTTTGACAGTTGGGATTCTTTGTCTTTCTCATTTGCTCATTATTTGGAAGACCATTGTTCTCATGCAATTGAAAAGACTAGTTTTGTCTGCTTGTCATTTTTGTTTCCATTGAAAGATTGGTTTGGGTTTTTGTTTATTGCTTGTTCATTAAATATTGGTTTTCCTCACTTTCACTATCGTGGTGTAGATCCTTTTTGAAAAGTAAAAAAATATTTTTCTTTTAAAATCATTTTCATTTTCGAAAATATTGAAAATCAATTGTTGAAATTATTGAAAAAGAACAGATAGAGAATTGTCATTATTGCATGATACATTGAGATTGCATTTGAAAGAAAATTGTGTATTGTAGTTCAAGATTGTTTTGGAACACTTCTCTTCCCCTCCCATACATAGGATTCATCGAACAAAAATTGATATATTTCATTCATATCTATGCATTGTTGGGTCAGAGTCTCACGCAACATCAGTTTCATCTCCGTTTCCTTTGAGTAACAACAACCCTTCATAACATTGCGCAACTTTAAAATTTAACTAGTAACTCTTTTCTAGGGCTCTATTACACCAACATCTAGATAGGATAGTACTTTGGAATAGGCAGAGAGATACACTCTCCAAAGCACAAAACACACAATAGCATCTTGTGTTAAGGAGTGTCAAATTCCATTTACAACATTTTGTCCTGGGAAGCCCTTCTCACACAACGGTCAAACCCGAGGTTGCATTGATATTGACAGAGTTACTCACCCTGCTTTGTTGATATTGGTGTAGAGATCGCATGTATTACAGGGGTCACTTGGAGGTATACCCAAAATGATGAGTGGAATCCTCTCGAGTTGATTTTGGGCTAGATACCCTACCCTTGCATGTGGATTGGACTGTCGACTGTCCCCCTAGGCTTTATTGTTGTCGGTGGTAACCTTAGTGACCTATCTTCTTAGGGTCTTACACAAGGTGACTGTGAAGGGGCAAGTCTTCACAGTACCTGGAATTGACGTTCGGCAAACTCACTCGGGCTCCTTGGAAGGTATACCCATGATTATTTGTGGGAGCTTGCACCAGGGTGTAATTCCGTTAAGCACATCGTCAACGTAACTTTTCCACCCTAGCCCAGCCCCTTCTCGTCTCGTTGTTGCGACGTTGGATTTCATCACCAACTAGTGACTTCGAAATTAGAAGTTCTTGTTTGCTTGGTATTGTTTCCTAGATTTTATTAACTAGCGTATGTTGTTTGTTCACCCAAGTTGACCTTAGGATTCTCTTCGCCAGTTTTTTAATTCATTCACAATAGATCCTCCACGTCATTTATGTAGAATGCAGGGTTTATCTCCAGAGCATCTGGAAGGTTCTCAACCCCTGCCTACAAGCTCACCAGAGGGCTCTCATCAACAGAGTGAAGTCCAAGATGTCACCACTCCACAAGTGGAAAGAACCGACTCTCTAGAACATTTCAGAATTACCAATACTCGAGAGGACTTTCGACTTCACCCTGATTCTGAGAGACGTATTATATGAGTGAATTCTTCTAGAGAATTAGTTGTTGTGTCTTCTGGATCAACGACTGGACCCTTTTTAGGAAATGAGGGCCAATATCCTTTTTGGTCTGCTGGCGTCTTTAGACGGGACCTTTCTAGTGCAGAATTAGGTGTTGAAATCACCGTCTCACCTGTGTTCCCCAAAACCTTTGACCCAGACACAGTACCTTTCACTACTGCTTATTATTTTCCTGGTACAGACGCTCCGCGATCTAACCACATCTTGACCGTCCCTATAGAAATGGTCCATTACATAGATACTACGAGTATTCACACCGGGATTACAGTGGCTAGTCAAGCCCCCATTGGCTCACCGCTCTCGCCTAGTGTCACCCCGGCACTTCCACCTGGATACCATGCGTTGAATGCTTCTATTCCCACTCCTACGCAAACCCCATCCAAAACTCCGGGTGGTTCCTCTTCTTCTGGTTACTCTCCTCCTAGCTTCATTCTGACGCTTTCTCAACCCCCTTTTGGAGGACCTTTCTCGTCCTCCACCGGCAGCAGTAATCCTAGTGGCACCATTCCGTCATTCACACCAAATTACTAGATTTCTGTTGGTGGACCATTTCACCATGGAGGTTTGACTCAACCCCCCCTTGTAGGGAAAATTCCTATTGGAACGAAAATCCCAATTGGAACACTACCCCCAATTGGAACACTAACCCCAATTGGAACACAACCCCTGATTGGAGGACAACCCCCACCGACCCCACCTTATGGACAAAACATACCTCCATCCTTGGATTTGTATTGGAATCATCTGATACAACACAATCCTCAATCGACTGGGGGGAAATAGCTTCCAGCTGCATCCGTTATACCCCCTAGTATAGGCCAACCATATCCAGGTATGTCCAATCCTATTTGGGGCTCGAATGCTCAAGCTCACGTACCTATTCAAGGATACAATCCCATGAGTTACTTTCCTCCACAACAACCACCGAATCTTCCTGGGTCTTCACATTATATGCAGACTGCTTATGGTCCCACTGGTTTTCTGATGGGGCTCCCTCCCTAAAGCCACCAGTACCCGCATGTGAATCGACAATTACCCTTCTTGGCCACTTTGGATCTCTCGAATCTGTTAAGGATTTTAAATGATCCAATTCATCACTCTCCCCAATGGCCTGCTATACCAGCCAAGCTACGATTAGACATCCCTAAATTCGATGGCAAAGTGGGAGAGGACCTGAACAATCATGTCATGAATTTTTACCTCTGGTGCTCATCCAACTCCTTGATGAATGACTCTATTCGTTTATGTCTTTTTCAAAGGACCCTCACGGATTCTACTGCAAAGTGGTATATAGAATTACCATGAGGTTTCTTCATCGACTTCAACACCTTAGCTATGGCCTTCCTCACCCACTACCAGTTACCATTCCATTATTAAATGGGGACTGAGACTTTGAGTTCTTTCAAACAAACCAAAGCCACTCATATATCCGATCACATTCATGAATGGCGAAGGAGACGACGTCTCATCAAACTTGAACTTCCTGATCAGCTGCTGGCATAGTGATTCACAAAATCATTTGTGAATGACATCACATGTGACATCGCCATGGGTGGAGTTGTCACAAAAGAACAGGCCATAAGTCGTGCTAAATATCTTGACCTCATTTACTCAAAAACAGTTACTCTTTATGACTTACTCCCTGACGCACCTCGTCCTTCCACTTCCACCACTTCAACTACTCCAGCTACCTCTCATGTAGCTGACAGTGTGATTGGAACTTTTCATGCCCAACCACATTCTGCCTCAAGCACCACCCCCAAACCTATTTCTTCTAATGTTCAAAATGCTTTGTCTCCTACCCCTCCCACCGGTAAGACTTCTGAGGTAAATGTATTTCAATCTACCCCAGACGGTAAAAAACAATCCAGAAAAGGAAAGGGTAAGAATAAGGAGGAAAAAAATACTTTACAAGAAGAGAAAACCAAAACTCCACCTGTTGACAATAGGGATAAGCTCAAACCTCGATAAACTTTGCCTCTGCGTCTTGACACCTTTGGCCCCTAGAGGATTTTTTCCGAGTGTCATTTCTCTGAACATCAGTCTTGTCCTTGTGCCTTGAACTTGTATGTTTACAACACTCATTCCTCATTTGTAATGTAACATTCTTTTATTCTTTTTCCAAAATTATTGAAAAAGACAAAAAAAATCAAATATACCCCAAAAAGAGGAAGGGAAAAGTATTTTCTTTATTGGTAGCATAATGAGTCTCCCTTGGATAAAGCACATCTGTATGTTTGTTCATCAAATTATGGGATTTAATATGACCTTAGTAAGTTGTTCTCGGTACATAGAGTTGTGTCCTCCTCCATTTAGTTATTCTTCCAAACATATGGAGAGTTTGCATTGCCTCCTGCCTCGTAAACTTATGTTAATGCCATGTTTCCTAAGTCTCATCATTTTTCGTGCTATTGTCCAAGGGAATTTTTTACCAAGCCTAAGTCGGCCCCTCTACAGTTTGTCTCTTTCCCTCATACCCGTCCATCCTGAACGTCCAATCAAGTATTTATTCGAAATCTATGAAGCCTTCAGTCGAATCATCAAGATTCTCTAGTCCATGACCAACAAGTTGTCGAAGACCTCTAGGTAGTGAAGTCGTACACTCATATTACACTCCTACCCGAGTTTTGAAGATTTTGAAGTTGTTGCTCGAGCTCTGAAGACCTCATCTCTAGCCATTAGGCCTTATCAGCTTCTAAGAAGATGGATACTCTACATATATATATTTTTGATTTTGAGATGTAGCTCTGTTGTGTATTGTTAGTGGCTACACTTTATATAGTTATGTGACATGGATCTATAGTGTATTTGATTGGTAGCCATGATTTTATTTTATCCTGAGCATGGGTATGCTCACCTCGGTGAGACAATTATTATTTTTGCAGATGATGCCTCCCGATTTCTAGTCCCTGGGCTCACTTGTTCGGCACATCAGTAATGATTGTTAATGTATTTCAGCCATCAGATGCTCTTCTGTCCTCACACATTAGGGAGAATCTGTTATAACCCTAATTTTCACCAGACATTCTTACCTGGCATCAGGCCATCTTGGATTCCTTCTTTGCCAAAGCACTGCTAAACAAATCCCCTTAAAAACCTCTTTTATAAAGGCCCAGGCACCCTGCTCCATTACTACACACGTGTACACTCTAGTTGACCCAAAACAACCCACGTGTACCTACAAAAGCACAAAAAAAAGTAAAGTTGTTGATGGGACACACAACTTTGGGTGAGTTAACTAAACCTTCTGGCCATGCATGGTCGAGGGTTTGACCAAATACCTAGCTTCTTCTAGCCTATAAAAGAAGGGTTAGGGGTCCCATTTGGAAGAGGAAAATCATAGTAATGGAACTATACCCGATTGTGCATTTCCTTTGTCCCAACCCTTTAGCCATCCTTGTGAAAAGAGAAATATAGAGCAAAGAAGTTGGCGGATAGTTGAAGAAGAGCCCATGACCAGGTTCATGGAGCAACGACTGGCTTCATCATTGTAAGTTGATTTGTTGAAGTTAATAATAAAGAAGTACTTTTCCCATCCCACCATATGAGGTTTTCATGGTTTATTGCATACTTGTTTATTGAATCTCTAACCCATTAATCTATATATCAAATGCATTTGGAGTTTGTTATTTGTCTTGTGTGAATGCAGGTCAGCCTTGGGAGGAGATTTGTAGTCAAAGAGCGATCAAGCATGGGGAAGGATCGACATCAAATGCCTCAAATAAGGTATGCTCACTTGATCTTATTAACTATGTATTTGCTTAAGAATAATGGGGATTAGGTCTGGGACGAAGGTAGAAAGTAGAAATCTTTAGGTCTTTTCTGCATGCATAATTAAACCCTAAGTGCTAGTCCGTAGAGGGATTTCCCACTCACAACACATGGATTTTGTTATTCACCTCTCGTGAAATTCAATGTTGTGACAAAAGTATTCCGATCTCCTTACTCAAGGCTAGATGGCATTGTTTGTTGGCAGTTTTAAGACAATTTGTCACCTGTGAAGGTCATTTTGGCTTGGTGTTCCTTTACCACATAAGACTGGTCATGCATTTTATTAGTTTCCAATTAAACATGTTGTTTTACTTATTAAGAAGTTTGTATAAAATGGAAAAGAGATATAAGAAACAGAGCTTGGATTCAATCCTTTTTCACCATGGGTTGATAAAATTATTGATAGTTCATCATTTGAAAGCGCTCGGTGAAGATTGGGACAGTTTTGTAGCCCGTAATGGTTTCATTACAGTAAACTCTCTAAAGACTCCTATAAAGGATAAGTTGATGATAGAGAAGCCTCTTATTCCCCCCAATGACAAGCCATATTTCTTGTGTGAAAAACCTTGTGAAAAGGATACACCTGATCAGCCTTTATGTGAGCAACAAGATACTAGTCCTAGGGTTATTAAAGCCCCTGAGCATGAACATTTTGTTTTCCCTAATTCCACTATAAAAACCAAAAACAAACACCCATGCAAATAGTCAAAGAAAAATGAAGAGATAGGGTTTCGTAATAAAAGGCATGGCTGACTCATTTCAAGGAGTTTGCGAAATAAATCCAAAGCTTATGTGAGCTCGATCGATTTGGTCGAGATCCATGAAGATTCTGACTCTGAGATCGAGAGGTTTCTGGCACAAGAAGATTTGAATTTCTCTAAACCAGATCAACCATTCGATTTTGTGAATAATCTCCTGCCATGTTTGAAAGACAACAATGGATTTATGGGAATTAAACTCGGTCAAAGGCTGACAATGGAGAATGGTAGTGTTTTAACACACAGTCATGTGTTTCCTCAACCGATTTCCCCTGTTGTACATTGTGAAGTGTGTTTACATTGGATAGGTCAGTATTACATAGACATTCCCATCCTTCAAGTAAAGATCAAGACTCTTACGACTCAAAATGACTCATTAACAAATGAAAACCGTGAGCTCAAGATCAATGCACAAAGACAAGGAAAACATTTGAAAAGGACTAGCAATATCATAATAAAAAATGTTGATAGTGTCAAGGCCATGATCAACTCAGAGATATTGTGATTCGAATTTGTTTATTAGTTGAATGGTAAGATTGGTTTTTATCTTATTTGTTCTTTTATTGTTATTTTTCTAATTAATCTAGATTGATTTAGATTTCTGTTATTAATAATAAGACTGACTACATAATCGAGAGATTCTATAGCGAAGTCAATTCTCATATAAAACTTGGAAATTGTTAGTTAAATAAATATCTGATTTGCTCATTTCATTTTTTTAGGATAAGTTGTGTCTTGTGATGATCTCATGAGATGGAGCATTTCTAGACTTAGTTAATTATCCATCTCTTGTCTTATTTTGTAAATCAAAAGAAATCTTTCATAATTTTGAAGATCCAGTTTGATATTGAGTGGTTTTTTTTAGACCCTCTATTTTGTAACTTTTAGATCCTTTTGAGATATGATCCTATCTTATAAGATAGTATGTTTAGCTTACATGAACTCTTTAAATACTCCGCATTTTGTAATGGAAAGGGAACTTGGCTGAGAGCAAGAGATGAACTATTGATTCCATAACTTAATGAAGAAACATTTGTGCATTTTGGCTTTAGCCTTTTGTTTATAATGTTGTCATTTATGTTTTGTTAATACCGCTACATGTATAGGTCAGATATCTTTAGATTAAATAATTAGTGATGTGAAGGATGTTATATTATAAATACCATCTATAATTTGCTTCTCAAAATATGTATGCTGCGATCATATTTCCAATCAAATTGATAGGATTTATCTTTGAGTTTTAATCGGATGATGAAATGCATAGATTACTTTCAGATTTATCTTATTGTAATCATGTGCAATTATGAGATTGCATGTTTATGTTTGTGTTTCCTCTTTTGTCATTCAAACCTAAGCTGCTAATACAAGTTTTAAATTTATTTAGAATAGTCACAAGGTTCCTTGCAGATTTCTCTCTTGGATAGGGCAGTTGGATGTTCTCCACTTATGCAGATGCTTGGATAAACCTCACTAACTCACTAACAAGTTAGCTCCTTTGTATTTTTCTATCATTTACTTATCATTGAAACTAGAATGTATGTTTCAACTTTTGACTATCCACACATTTATGTTTCATTGCATTTTTTCATATTAGTTTAGATTTATAAAGAAAAAACAAAAAAATATTTTTTATGTGCTTTCTTTATCTGCTTCCTAGAAGCAATCATTTTTCACATCGATTTTGGTAAGTTTCAATTAAAACTTGCAGTTTGTAAATCATGTACATAAGTAAGATTTGTATATCTTTTGCTTGAATATATCTACAACAGTCACATTATACATATGTACATATATATATATATATACATATGTACACACACACA
>JASDQU011374932.1:495-21185 GCA_032191745.1 Picea mariana | reverse complement strand
TAAACATCATTATACATTCATTTGATACAAGTCTAATTTCAGAGAGATGAAGAAGTAAAAGAAGGCCGGATTTCAAGGGAGGATGAAGTCTTTTGGTGATGAGTTCTAAGGTATGTTATTTTCAGGTCATCTTACCATTTTTGCCATAACTTTGTTTCTAGAACGATTCAGATGTTGAAATCTCTATGGTAGTGAGAAGACATATCAAGGTACCTCTGGTAAAAATTTCAGATCTTGATTCTCTATAATTATGGAGATATACTCTGTGGAATATAGGGTTTGTGACCAGTCCTCAAAACTAGTCAAAAAACAGGTGTTCCGGGTAAAACAGTAATAACTTTTTCATACAGACTCCAAATGCAGTGGGACAACTTCCATTGGAAAGAGTACGGACTGTAGTTTCCTTTGTGCGAGATTCAGAATCAGATGTTAAATATTGAGCGCGGGTCATGCTGTACAAGTTGGGTCTTATGAACAAACCAGAATTGAATAAAGTTTTATTATCTCTCATATATTCTTGGGTGGAAGGAAGGGGCAAGGATAGAGAGTTCAGATATCTCTTGATATTGGAGGATTGTATATTCCTCTTGGAGTTTTATCCCCCCCTTTACATTTTGGAAGTTGTAGCTACCTTTGGAAGTCATTACTTCCCTTGAACAAAAACTATTGATTAATTCTCATATATTGTGCATGGTGTATTATGGTGTATTGGTGTAACTCTTATACCATTGTTCATTTCTCATTGGATATAATTGAATGGTTTAATTATAAGTTGAAAAAGGTTTTAAATTGTACTTGATACTAATTCACCCCCCTCTTAGTATCAACAGAAGATTTGTTGTATAATGCAACATAGAAGTTGCTTCGGTGGGTTGAATCTCTTCAGGAAATTTATAGTAAATATTGGAAAACCTTCTACTGAATATAGAGATAGATTTGTTTCTCTTCCATTTCAAGGTGTATAACTCTGCAAGTTGTAGCTCCAAATATTTCTTCTTGCCCCAAAACTTCAAGAAAACATTCTTCAATTCCTCCCATGAGCTAATTATATCTGGCTACAAATGTCTAAACCAGTCTTTGGTGTTCCCTTTCAAGGATTGAGAGAAGGCTCTCATACAAACATCATCATGGTTAATCTCATATAAATCTATGAAATGCTCAAACCCTTGGATGTGCTTTTTAGCTGAGATGTCATTAGTGTCTCCATCAAACATAGGTAGATATCCATGGTGATTTGGAGGGAAATCGTGGAGGACTTGGGGTAGTTTCAGGGGTATGTATCTACATTGGGCTCTGGAGGACATTAGACTAGGAACAGGGGGAGAGACATTGACCTTGGCTTTATGGAATTGGTCATGGTAATCACATGGCCCAGATGGGATATTTTTATCAACATCGGTGATATAGTGAGGATATGTATGCACAACTTTAAGAGGAGAGTATACGATATCAAGATCTTCATGTTCATCATCAAAATGCAGTAGATAAAGAAAAATTTGTTTGACATGTTCAAGGAAAAAGTAGAGGCACCTTATAACAAACAATAGAATGCCTTGGAAAAATCCAATTTTAAGTATCGGTTTTCTTCCATAATGTATTTTCATGCCTCTGTCAAGGGGTCTCATTTTTCAGTGGAGTCTTTGGAAACTAGATTTTGCATTGAGAGTGGAGTCGCCATTGAAAATTCAAATTTCTGGATTCTTCTA
The DNA here is from genome assembly GCA_032191745.1 of Picea mariana. NCBI lineage: Eukaryota > Viridiplantae > Streptophyta > Pinopsida > Pinales > Pinaceae > Picea > Picea mariana. The sequence continues at coordinate 19,479 of JASDQU011374932.1, read as the reverse complement.
CCAGTGGAATCACCTTCAAACTTAATTTTGATGTTTGGAGTCGCCAGAGAAGGAATACAGCCAAAATATGCCTAAGTGTCTTCTACTCTCAGACCTTAGAAATCAACCATGTCATTCTTCCCAGGGAAAATTTCTAATTTCATCCCCGGCAATGAAGCCAGAATGTTAGCACCCTGTAAATTTTGTCCGACTGAATAGACAAATGTCAGGGGTAATTGTTTCAACCAGCTTTAGAGATGAGGCACTAGCCTGCTCAACTCAGAGAGGGCTATCTTGTGTCACTGGGTATATCTATGGGAATTGGTGGCTAGATTTAGTTTGTTTTGGGGTTTTGAATAAAATAAATGGAGAAATGAAAACGACGTTTGGGCCATGGAGTCTGGAATGAACGATGCATTGTTGGAAAATGGCAACTATTCAGAGGAACAGGCTAAATAAGGCAGTGAATCTTAGTTAATATTAGAAAATTAGAATGGCATCAAAAGAAAAAGAAACATATAACTACATCAGAGCATTACCATAATGAATTTTGAATCAGTTAAGAAAAGATAAACATAGTCTAAATTGCTAAGCCGAGAGCATCAAATGATGAATTATGGGCCTCTAGTTCTCCAATCTAAACAAACAAAAATGGAAAAAGAAATATAGGATAACAAGAATCACATATTATGAAGGGAAACAAGACTCATAACACCACCATTTAGAATCTTTTCATAAATAGTCTAAAATCCACCTTTGCATTTATATATTCATTATGGCTCTCAAAATTTACAAAGTTCTTCCAGCACATAGGGCAGGATCCTCCTTTCTCTATGCCTTCTATATCCCCTAGGTAATATATATAGAGATAAGGTTTCTTCATGGAATACAAAACATTCATACTTCTCATCTTTCTAGGATTAGAGATTAGTTACAAACAAGAAATGATTTATAATAATCGTCACACTATTTTAGAGGAACTGTTAGGAGCAGGTTCATCATATCTAGGTGCCAACTGTCCAAAAATTGCTGGGAGATATTTATCTCCACTTGAGAGTTCATTTTAGCTTAGAGATGTCCTCCTTTAGAGTATCCAACTAGACCGGTTGATTCTCTCGAACACTTTCAGTTGTTTCGGCTATGATCTCTTTTTTCTGTCGCTTGGTTTGTTTCTTCTTTACATCTCGTCTGTTGATAATTAGATCCTTCATGATGGGATTTATATTGAATTCCAATCCTGAGTCTGTAGTAGGTTCTGTGTGGAATTTGGTTGTCAGTATACGTGCAATTTCCCTTTCTTTCATGCTCGTAGGTAAATCTGCCACGTTGCCTGAATGATCGGTTTCACCGGGTATAGATTGGTCCATGTATCCCAATTTTGTAGACACCGAAACGTTTCTATAGAAATCAAAGAGTTGAGAGAATTGGAGATTACTTCTCTTATGGATAAAATGATTCCTTCATACTTGAGTAATTATAGAGTTCCAATCATGAATCACTGACAGACTCACTGACAGGTACGTTGATTTACCACGCTTGTCCAATCCATTTCAAATGATCAGCTTTCGAGTTCATTATATGGTGGTGTTCGCCTGACATTATATGGTTGTGAAGTATCCAACGAGTGAGATGGGGTGATTTCGACCAGCTTCCACTGATACCCCATGAGTGTTTGATCTGATGCATAGGAACATGTGATATCGGGGCTTTGGCAAAAGCGATTTCAGGCAACCCGCCTTTCACCCCAACGCATCTCTGGAGGTGAAATGCATCCATATTTAAAACCTCAATGGTTTCCCTGGTCTGCCTCTATATGGTTAAGTCTCGTGCAATTTTACCGCCTGATATGGGCTCCAGCTGTTGATCTGCGTCATTTTGTAATCGACGGTCTATCGAGTTATACCTTTTGTGCCTCTACTACATTTGTCCATACACCACTAGACATGTCCCAATCCTCTAAATTATCAATTCTACAAACTATCAAGACTTTCCACGACGGTGTAGCTTTGCTAAATTACCGAGACTTGGATCTCGTCTGAAGATTGTTATGGTGATAACACTTGGGTTTATTACCATTTTTCCCACCCTTGTGATTATTATGTCCTTTCTTCTTATTCTCGCCTGGTTGTTGGTTACCATTTGGGTTGGTCGATTATTGCACGGAATGTACATCCGTTGACTGAGAGGGGTTGGAAGACACATACGAAGTTGTCCCTCCTGCAGACTGGTTTAGAGACAAATCTTTCAAATGACTTGTCACCGAGTCTGCGGATTTTCTATTGGTGGAGCCTACAATTCCATCAGCATGAGGTCTGGGATTTTTTCTAGGGTCATAATTTGACCATGGTGCATCCAAAATAATGTGGTATAACATCCCATACTGAGCATATTTCAGATCTAGCTTCTAGGCTTTAAATATCTCTTCTTCTTCAGTGGTAACCCCAGCAGTAGCAACATCCTTTGAGATAGGAGGGTGAAAAGACTTATGGAATCATTCAAAAAGGAAGGTCAGGGGTATGGAGGTCTTAATCAACCTTTTCTGTCTACACCACTCCTAGATATTATTCGAGATATGAGTGGAAGTGTCCTGGCGTAAAGTTGACAGAAGTTCTAGGAAAACATTGTAACGAACCAGCAATTGGAAGTGGTTAAGGAAGACCAACACCAGCTGACTAAAGGTCCCATATGCCCCCCTAGGTAGCTCGATATACCATTTCATAGAAACCCCAATGAGGGTGCATTGAAACAATCTTAACTAGATAGAATCACCATTAAGGGAATTCGAGGAGCACTATAAGTGAAAGGTAGTAATGTAATCACTAGGATCCTCACCATTCTTACCTTTGAACTTCAAAATTTTGAAAGGAATCTTGGTGGGGATGGGGGGGCATGTAGGATCATGACTCACATGATCGGTCATCAACTTAGATAATTTTGGAAAGGAAGACCAATTACCTATTGAGCCAAACTACAAGAAATGGTATTTCCTTTTTTGAGAAAGTGAATTTGATTGTTAGTATGCACAATTCCTAAATTACCCATGCTGACGTTATAAAGGTGAAATAAAATGTATGTGCATGGAAACTAACAATTTTTTTGGTCAATTGAAGTTCAAAGTGCAGGAAGCAAGGTGTTACACATCAACATTACTTGCTTTGGCAAGTGTCACATGTTGCTCGTAAGTGTCGCATGTTGCTCGCAAGTGTCGCATGTTGCTCATAAATGTCGCAAGTATCAAGTAAATCATATTGCCATGATGATGACACTAAAGAGACACTTGAAATGTCTCAAACACTTGATTTGAAGAAAGAGGAATGGCTAACTGGAGATAAGAACCTCTTGCCACCTAAAAGGAGCATTTAATTTAAGGTTTTGGGAGAGAGCGCTCCCCTCTATCACCCTTAGGAGCATTGGCGCTCCCCTATCATGTGCTTGGGAGTGTTATAGCACCAAACTGCCCTTCTGAGGGAGCGCTATAGACTTTTAGAGCGTTGGCGCTCCCCTTGAGCCTACTAGGGAGCGTTATAGCACCCTGATGCCCCTTTGGAGGGAGCGTTGTCTAATCTGGGCAGCAGTTGATCTGTTGAGGAGAATAAGGGGAAAATATTTTGAGTTTAGAAGGCAGTTGCATTTGAATTATTGTTTCAACCATGATCTTAGGAGAAGATCCCTGATCTAAGGAGGGAATTCCTCAACTTACCCTAAAGATACCTCAAGGGGTTAGGCCTCTCTGAACCTATATAAGCAGGCTCTATGATGATGAAAATGGGGAAGAATTGGAAGCATGAAACCTATGATCTCATAGGAAACACATAGTGAACTAGAGGAAAGTAATCCGTAAAGTTGTTGTCATCCGGATCGTGGATATTTTGAGAAAGGGTTATACAAAGGGGACTTGATGAAGCTGTTGCATTCGCATCTACAGTTGTAAGCTACTTCTGTCATTGTTCTCGTTAATATGACATGCTTGGCCTGTTTCTTTCTAGTTTGTGTTTAATATCACTTGAAATTTTCTATGATAGATAGATCTATTTCAAGCTAATATCAATAGAGTAGGAAGTGGTTGCACTGTTGTTTTTCTACAGAGCTCATCGAGGAGCGAAAGATTGGAGCTCAACTCGGAGTGTGCAGGGACAAACATCGATAAAAGGTACTTCTTTTCTCCTTCCTCCTCATGCATTAGTTTGTATAGATATGAAAGGAAGTTGGTGTCCACGTTAAGTGTCTTCTGTCTTAAGAGTTAAGAGTCTATCTCTCAAGAGGAGATCTACCTATCCGCAGGGAGATTTTCCTTCAACAGAAACTGGTGACTCCACTGGGGAGTATCAAATCGAAACATTTTGGTTTTGATGTTTCCTCATAGACCTTGTATTACCCTTTGATTGCTTTCAGACCTGGTTCACCCTTTTTTGATTGATTTCATGAGCTGATTGACTCCCTACCCCATCACACTCAGCTTGATTGCCAGACTAGACTGCAATTTTTGGATTTTTTGACATTTTTATGAGATTTTCAAGCCCGGCGCCCCTGTGGTTGTGTTAACAGAGTGCCATCACTCCCTAGGTGTCTTAGATAGAACACTATAATGCCTGGTACCCCTTACACCAGAGCGCCATCCCTCTTTTGGCCAAAAACCTTTCCAGAATTGCTTTTTTTAGGGTCTAGTCTCTGTGTTTTTCTTGCTGAGCCTCTCTGTGAGTCAATGCTTCTTCCCATTCAAACCTTGACATCCTTCCTTCTAAGGAACAAACACCTTGTTTTTTATATTTTGTATCCTTCTTCATTATTTTTGAGTTTTTCTGCTATTGGGAGTTTGAAACCCATGCATTGTTTTTTCTCTCTTTTTTGACTAAGTGAGAAACTCTGGTGAAGGACATTAGATGTCTACGAATCTCTTCAATTGGATTTTGTTAAGGTCATTGTTCTTTGATATCTCTTTTTGTGTGAAGTTCTTGATTTTCTTTGTTTTCTTTTCTTTTGCTTCTTGTTTTTTATCACAACAAGAAGGTGTATTGTTTGTACGAAACCTGCTTGTGTTTGTCTGAATTTCCTTGATCCAAAAGGATAATTGGTAGGAGAATATTGTTTCAAATTAATCATTATTCACATACAAACAATAAAGAGACATATTCATGATTGATTTTTCATATTAGAATATATTTCCAAAAATATTTAGCACCACATCGGATTTGATTGAAGAAAATTTGTTTGAGGGCATTCCTTCTTAGTGTTTGTTAGTGAAAATAACTCTCTCTCTCTCCCTTAAATAAATATTCATCAAAAAGAAATGATTTCTTATGATATTTGATGCATTTTTGGGTATTGAGTCATCATTCCATCCATTTCACTTCCATGCACCCCTTTTGAGTAAAGAACAGCTATAAAATGAACACTAATTAAAAACTATCTAGAACATTTTCTTTTCTAGGATCCTCCACCAACAATAGACTAGGATTAGTACTTTGGATTAGGCTGTGAGCATAACTCTCCAAAGTTTCCAAAACAAACATTAGCATCCTGAGCTAGGCAGAGTCAAATCCAATTGTCGTATACGTCTACCTGGGATCCCCCTCTCACACAGGGGTTATGCACGAGGTCACACTCGGGAAAGCTACAGAGATTATCCCTCCATGGTTTGAATGATTGTAATGGTCATATCGTATTATGGGGATCGCTTAAAGGTATACCTACAATATTGAGTGGAAGCCTTTCAAGTTGATTTTGGGAGATACCCTACCCATACATTCGGACTGGACTGTCGACTGTACCCACCCAGGGGCTGACTGCGAATTGGTAACCTTAGTGGCCATAATATTTAGGGTCTTACACAAGGTGACAGTGAAGGGAAGTCTCACTGTACCTGGAGAAAACATTGGTCAAACTCACTCGGGCTCCTTGGAGGGTAAATCCATAATTACTGTGTGGAATCTTGCACCAAGGCATAAGTCCATTAAGCAGGTCACCATTGTAACTGTTCCACCATATCCCCGCCCCTTCTTGACTTTATCACACGACGTTGGATTTCATCACCAACTAGTACGGTCATCGAGAGAACATCCAGTTTTCTTAGTTGTGATTCCTAGATTCTATTAGTGTATGCTACTTATTTTCGGTAGTTGGCCATAGATTTTTTCCGCTGACTCTTTTTCACCAACATTGACCCTCCACGTCGTTCGCGGAGGCTACGAGGACTTCCTCCAGAAAATATGGAAGAGAATACCCCTTTACCCCCTCATTCTATGGAGGAATCTCCTCAATAGAGCGAGCTTCATGACACTATAACCTCCCAAGAAGAAGTTCCCACCTCTTTAGAGAATTTTCAAATTGTTTCAGAGTCTTAGGAGGCTTTCCACATTCCGAAGGGATATGAGAGACAGGTTCTCCAACTGAATCCAGCCGGTGAATTTTTCGTCGTCAATCCTTCTAACATTTTGACTGGGCCTCATTCAAACCCTTTAGTATATGACCCCTTTTGGACCGCAGACATTGTTCGAAGTCCACTGCACATGGTGCGGGATCTTTATGGAACATGAATAGGTGATGATGCGCCTATCGCCTACACTGTAACTTTAAACCATTTTAATGGTACTACAATTTTTTCAGCCACACCATCTGTTAGTCCAAACACATCGTCTGTTGGCCCAAGGTCCACTTTTTCTCTCCAGACGGCCCATTCTACAATGGTCCCTCACGTGCTGACTATTCCCGCCAGTAATGTGGTGGTTAGCCAAGATGCAATTGGCACACCAATAACACCTAGACCTTCATCATCACTCCCTTTTGGGTATAGATCACTAAATTCTTTCACTATCACTACTACCCAAGTCATGCCTGGAAGTTCTATACCTATACAACAACCCGGAGGAACTGGTCTTGGTAGCTTTAATCCATTAAGCAGCACCGGTCAGTCATCTACATCTGGTTCCCAAATTCTGGGAACTCTACCTCAAGATGGGGGGCATCCTCCCACCGGAGGACAACCTCCATTTGGGGGGCACCCTCATGCTGGGGGGAAGACTCAATCCGGAGCCTACCATCAACCATATGGACAAAATGTCTCTACCACACCCAATCTGTGGAACATCCCTTTTCCAGGAAACCCACAGTTCTCGGGGGGACACAATCCTCAATATCCACAACAACCTCTTCCCCCCCAAGGGACCCATATATATCCTCCTTATGGACAAATGCCAAATCCAGCTTATAATCCTCAAAACCCATCTGGTTATCCTCCGCTCGCACATGCTTCTCAAAACACCTCAAATCCTGTGTACCCTGGTCAACACCAACCTTATACAAGAGGACCCACTGGTTACAATTATCCGTCTAACCCAGTGTATGGTCCTACTGGTGTTCCTATGCCCCACCAGTATTACCCACAGGTTAACCGACAACTACCTTTCCTAGCGACCCTGGACCTCCCAGACTTGTCTCGGTTAACGAATGATCCTATTTTTCATACTCCGGTTTGGCCAGCTATTCCAGCTAAACTTCCTTCTGATATTCCAAAATTCGACAGAAAGTCCGGAGAAGACCCAAACAACCATGTGATGACTTTCCATCTGTGGTGTTCATCCAACTCCCTCATGGATGATTCTATACGTTTGCGTCTTTTCCAACGAACTCTTACGGGTTCCGCAACAAAATGGTATATTGAACTACCATGTGTTGCTTTTCACGATTTCAACTCTCTCACCATGTCCTTCCTCACACACTTCCAAATAGCCATTCGATACGAGATGGGTACTGAACTATTTACCTCCCTTCATCAGACAACCTCTGTACATATCTCTGATCATATTCATGAATGGAGACGATGACGAAGGCTAATCAAAGCGGTCATTCCTGACCAATTATTAGCAGAATGGTTCACTAAATCATTGTTACCCCAGATCGCTCGTGATGTTGCAATGGGTGGTGTAGTCACTGAGGAAGAAGCTCTTGCTCGAGCTCAGTACTTAGATTTGGTTTATTCACATTATGGTACTCTATACGATTTGATACCAAATGCTAACCATGCCACTAATGATCCATCCAAACTATCGTCTACCGTGCATGTGGATGGAGTTAATTGCTCCGTCAAAACCCAATCTCCTTCCTAGTCGACTGGAACAACCCAGCGGTCTGCTTCAACGTCTGCTCCCATCCCGACTGCACCCTCTTCTACCCCCCCTCAAACTCAGGTCTCTAAGGTGAATGCGGTCCAATCGACCCCTTCGCAACAATCTGGGGGCAAGAAGAAAGCAAGAAATAAACCAAAGAAAAACAACAACAATGAACAACCAAAAAATCAACCTCAAACCCCTGTTGCCGAAAAACAACCACAATGGAAACCGAAATTCCCATGTCTCATTTGTGGCGATGATCACTACACTCGAGACTATCCACATCGCAATGAAGTGGGAAATATCTTTAAGGGAAATTCACAACCCGTTGTTCTTACCCAGCCTTTTCCACAGCAAAAATATTTGGTTTCTCAAACCCCCACTCTAGGGGGTAGTTCCAACCAATCCCATGATGAGGCCTCGACAAGTGCCCACATTTACATGTTTAACAGGATTAATCTGACCACTCACACTACGACATATGACACACCGATTAAACCTGATAAGTCGAAGACTACTAATGGTTCCTCACTGGACCCATTACCATATTTCGTCAATCCTTCATCTGCTAGCCCTCCATCCAGACCACTTCAGATCGAGAAACCTTCATTTGACTCCATATTACGTCCTCCTAAGAGCACTATCCAAAAATATACCTTTAATCCTAGTTCATGGGCTGCCCAAAACTACAACATCGTTGAATATTTGGCTCAAGCACCGTGTGCTATGTCTGCTCTGGAAGTTCTACAACACTGTCCCAGTCAACGTAGAATGCTCTTGGTTGCCATCGGTGCTTTCGATCATGAGTCATCTAATAACCTCATTTTCAATCTGGATGATCATCAGCCTCGACTCTCCCACCAACTAGCTTTTCAAATCGATGTTGTTTTTCACAATCAACAAATCCACCGAACTATCTTGGATGAGGGAGCCTCTACTTGTGTCATGTCTCTATCTTGTTGGAAAGGCTTAAAATCACCTAACCTTAATCAATCACCTATGATGTTACATGTTTTTGATGGGTGAGGTTTTCATCCTCACGGACTTTTACAATCCTTAGTCGTTCATTTGGGTGACAAAAATGTTACTGTTGATGTCGAGGTGGTCAATGCCCCCCTCGATTACAACCTACTACTTGGAAGAAGTTGGTTCTACGCTATGACTGTTGTCACCTTGTCGGTGTTTAGATGTGTACAATTCCCCCATCAAGGCAAAATTGTCACTATCGATCAACTAGATTTCTGTACACCCGACGCTCATGCCCCTGTCACCAACAACATTCCTTTCTTGGGAGACCACCCAGTTACATGTGAAAGAATTGGTGTTGGCTTGTTGAAAGATTCTAGCCTCATGGGTACTTTCCCTACACCACTTCCACCCACCACACATCATATTTCCACTGTCAATATGATTTTGACTATGCCTTATCAATCCTTCGAATCATCTGACCCTTGGATTGTACCTAGTCCTATGGAATTCGATGTGCTCGGTGACACCATGCCACTTAGCCCAGACGAGGCCGCATACATAGATATTCAATCTGCCTCTCCCTCTCCAAACAACCCACATTTATTGGCACCTGATGCCTACTCGATTCCTTCATGGTTGGATTCCCTATCGTCTGCAATCGATTACATTTCCCAAATTTTCCCTTCCGACGAATCTATAATGGATATGCTTAGTATTGATGATGTACCTTGGGATGATATCCATCATCGATCCTCTTTTCTTCCACCTCTGGAAGAAATTCACCAAGACATACACTCTATCTTCCCTCCTGATGTTACCGATTCTCCGCAATCTCCCATCCTCACACAAGATACTCTTTCTGAGGGGAATATGGGTAATATCTCTACTACAATCGTTATTGATATTTTGATCAAAGAAGGAATTATGGAAAACATTAACCTCGGTGCTAATTGCACACCCAAAGAAGTGGCATCTTATACCGCTCTGTTTAAATAATTATGTGATGTCTTCTCTTGGAGCTATGAGGAAATGCCAAGAATCAACCCCTCGATTTTCATGCATGAAATCAAGACTTACCCAAGCGCGAAACCTATTCGACAGAAAATCCACCCGGTTCATCCCAAGAAAATTGCGGCTATAAAGGCAGAAGTTGAGAAACTTTTAAAATCTGTCTTTATCTATCCTGTCCCTTTGACAGAATGGGTCTCCAACCTTGTTCCGATTGCCAAAAAACAAGGGACCATCTGTGTCTGTGTTGACTATCGGGATCTCAATAAGGCTTGTCCAAAGGACAACTACCCTACGCCTTTCATCGACCAAATCATTGATAATTCGCTGGGAGCATAATCTTCTCTGTCATGGATGGCTTCTTCGGGTATAACCAGATTGAAATTTTACCTGCTGATCAACATAAGACATCCTTTATCTGCCCATGGGGAAATTTCGCCTATCTAAAGCTACCTTTTGGTCTCAAAAATGATGGTGCTACTTTCCAGCAGTCCATGTCATACACTTTCCATGATATCAAGCATATCGCAGAACTTTACCTCGACGACTTACCTGCCCACTCATCCAATCGATCAGATCACGTTGATCACTTACGAGCTATTTTTCTTCGATGTTGGTTCTACCGTATCCTCTTGAACCCACATAAGTGCATTTTTGTTGTCGAATCCGGTCACCTCCTCTGTTTTTTTGTCTCTAAAGACAAGATTTGGGTGGACCCCTTAAAGATTAAGGCTATTCTAGCCTTACCTCCACCTACTACTTTGACCCAACTCCAAAGTTTGCAAGGAAAGCAAACTTCCTTCGTCGTTTCATTTGCAACTACGTTGAGATAACTAAAGGATTCATGCGATTGTTGCAGAAAAACACCCCTATCATCTGGGATGACATCATTCAATGATCGTTTGATGCTCTCAAGCATGCCTTGACCCACGCACCTTTGTTGCATCCTCCAGACTATACAATGGACTACATCCTTTACTTAGTTTCCTCTACTTCCACTATTGCGATGGTGTTAGTTCAGGAGGACCCCAACGGTGAAGAACATGTGATTTATTACCTGAGAAAGAGTTTATCTGGACCCAAACTCCGATATTCGCATGTAGAGAAACTGGCTCTAGCAGCCGTCATTACTGTCTAGAGATTAACCATTACATCCTACTATGCACCACCACTGTGATTGCGGACACAAACCCCATGTACCACGTCTTGACACGTCAAGTGCTTGGGGGAAAATACTCTAAATGGATTATCATCCTTCAGGAATTTGATCTTGAATTTACAAAGTCCAAAGCCAAAAAGTCCCTGGTGTTTGTGGAGCTTATCTGCGATCTCCCCCATGCTGATGAAGATATCAAAAATAGAGATTCTCTCCCTGACGACACTCTTTTCCTCATCAACACCTCTGATCCTTGGTATGGAGACATCCTCCCGTATCTCCAAACCCAACGCTTTTAGCCTAACACTTCCCGTGAAGAGAATCGACGTATTCTCCACCATTCTCGTCGTTATCTCATCGTCGGAAACACCTTGTATCGTCGTGGTATTGATACTATCCTTCTATGATGTTTGATTCATGTAGAGGTTGAACGTGTTCTGAATGACTGTCACCTTGGAGCCTGTGGTGGTCACCTTTCTGGGATGGCCACAGCCCAAAAAATCCTACGCGCCAGCTATTTTTGGCCCTCGATTTTCAAAGATTGTATTGAGGCAGTCAAAAAATTCCTACCCTGCCAAGTTTTTAATAAAAAGGCATGCATCCACCCTACTATGCTGCACCCCATTATCGCCATCGGCCCCTTCGCCAAATGGGGTATCGATTTCATGCAATGTAAGCCTACCTCAGCCGGGGGGCACGGTTATATAATCGTCGTTGTCGACTACTTTACAAAATGGGTTGAGGCTATGCCTACCTTCCTGAACGATGGTCGTACCGCAGCTCTGTTTGTTTTTAACCACATCATAACTTGTTTTGGTGTACCACGTGCCATTGTCACTGATCACAGCACACACTTTAAGAACCAGATGATGAGTGAATTACATGTCAAGTTGTTTTTTCGCCATGAAAACTCATCCCCATACTATCCTCGGGCCAATGAACAAGTTGAAGCTATCAACAAGGTCCTCAAAACCATGATTCAATGTATGGTAGGGGAAAATAAGACATCCTGGCATCTACAACTTTTCTCCTCTCTCTGGGCTTATCGTACTTCCGTGAAAACCACAACTAGGTTCACTCCTTTCTAGTTAGTGTATGGCATCGAAGTTTTTTTACCAATCAAGTGTGAGATTCCATCTCTGAAACTTAAAGTAGAACTCCTACCCCATATTTCTACCGAAGAAGAATGTTTCTTATATCTAACCAAACTAGACGAAACACGTCACGATGTCTCTCTCATTAACGAGGCACATCAGAAATGGATAAAAAATCAATACGAAAAATCCATCCATCCTCGGACTTTTGCAGAAGGAGACTTAGTCCTCGTCTATGACCAAGCTCATGACAAATTAGGGACAGGTAAGTTAGAACCTCTGTGTTATGGAGCTTACATTGTAAAACGTGTTCTGCATAGAGGCACCTACGAGTTAGTCGATTCTGATGGAATTTCCCTGGGAGAGCCCCAGAATGGGCTTTACCTTAATAAGTACTATGCCTAGATCACCCAGCATGTGTACTTTGTACATTATTGTATTTTAGTTTGGTGTGTCTATTTCTTTCACGTGCTCGAGTCTTTACCTTTTCCACTCATACTGTGCCTTGTGTTTTCATGCACATATGACGTCTTCCTTTCCTATCTTTGTCGGGTTTGTGGATGTCACTAATCGACACACCCGGAACATTGCTTCGACAGCATGGGTCATTTACCAATTTGATGAGGTGGTGATTTTAGGAGGTATTTGCTTAGGACCAATGACCAATAACATGGCAGAATATCATGTTGTCATCAGACTTTTGACCCAAGCCTCCTCCCTAGGTATCTCTCGTATCATTGTTAACCTAGACTCCCAACTCATGGTCTATCAACTCAATCATATCTACGCTATTCGTAATCCTATCCAGCTACGTCTCCACCTACAAGTTCATCGTCTGGAACGAATGTTCGATTACATCGACTATAGACATATTCCAAGAGAACTCAGCAATGTTTTGGATTCGTTAGCTAATTACATCATGGATCGGTATCTCGCCCATAGATAAGGAAAACAAATTGTACATCACATGTAAATTAAAACACATCACATTAAAGGCATCATCATACACAAATCATTTGGCACTATAAAAACTCGAAACTATATATATATACATAGCGTGACTGAAAATGTTTTGATTACATCAAAAAAGTATTTGCAAGAGTAAAATTTTGGGTCTTTACACCCATACAATATCGTCTGACAAGTCATACAAAATATAAAATCATCAGAGAGACTCTAATCTCTCTGCACTGCATTGTGCTTAGAGTAACATATCACTGCACGCACTACGTGTCTCAGCAGAGAATTAACATTCTTTGGCACCCCCACAGTGTGTCTCTGTATATGTAAAGGTACTTCTCTCCTCCGCAGAGGAGGAATGCCCATCATGAGGCCTTGAAGGTTTCTTTCAACCTCCTGAAGACCTATCACTGGTGCCCCTGGATCCACTGCAACCAGAGCACCCCCGCAACGTCCCGGTACTGGTATATCAGTCGGGTGCACTGCTCCCTTGTATGCATGTTAAAAACAATACATCCATTAAAAAACTCTTCCACATACCCAAAAAAATATATATATACATTAAAAAACTTAAAACAAAAACTAGACAAGGTGTTGCTTAGTCTCTCACATGACGCATCCCAATATTCCCCCGCAGGTAGAATCAAATCCATGCTCCTGCAAAAGTCCACCTCGGCATATGGGAAGTATTCTATCCAGAGATACTGACGTCTCAACCAAGCAAAGAAGTCACCGGTGAAACGAAACTCTGAATCTGCCACTAGTCTCGGAGAAAGACTAGTCGACCGTTCCATTCGTGGTTCTTCCATTGGTCGTACCGCCAATGCAATCTGAGGTTGCATCTGAGGGATGCGCTCTAAGAAGAATGATACTAAGAATGAACCATATCCAAAAAAAAAATTCCCCATCCTACACCGCGAAACCTGTTCCTTCACATTCCGAAGGAACCCTGCGCTCCAGTTAAATAGTGTTGGCTCCAAACACTGTACGCCATAAGCTACCTGTGATCTCAATGCCAGATATGCACTAGTGCTTCCCGTCACACTCATGATGGCAAACAAAATGGACCGAAGGGGTAACTCTCTGATATCCTTGATGGGGATTCTACCCCCCACCAGTCTTTCTCCTGGGACACAATGACGTGCCAGATACACACCCACTTGCTCAGGAAGTGCCCTCTGTCCAAAAAAATCTATAGGAACCCCTCTTTTCGAGAGGCCAGTCAAAAAATATACGTCTTCGAACTCGATGGTTAGAAGTTGTGTTCCGATCCAGAACCCTTGCTCCGTGACATCCCACAAGCTGATTATGTGCTCAATTAGAAGAATCCCCTTCTTCATATTTTGTGATTTGAAGAATTTCACTAGGCCACAAGCTCTCAATGTGGCCTGCATGCGAGGATTCTGCAAAGCAGCCAAATCATCGAGATCATGCTCTCGTTCTTTCCACTCGATCATGGTCGCCGAAATCACCTGCAAACAAAAAGAAACAAAGAATTTCATTATTCAATTTTTCGGCAATTTAGGCAATTTCTTAAGAAATTTAAAAACATGAAATCTAATGCCCACACTATTCGAAAAGACCACGCCCTCTTTTTATCACTCAACAATCATCACACAGCAACAAAATGTTTTTAAATCAAACTAATTTTCATAATGGATGCGTGGGCATGTTTTTTGAGTTTTTTATGGATTCTTTGACAAAAACGACCCATCCACCAAAGTGTCAAGGCGTTGGCATCTTTTCTATCACCTTCTAAACATGTTTTTGCAAAAGAATGTCTTTTTTCCATCATTTTTAATAGAGGTCGATTTGATGTTTTTTGGAGTGAGCTAGGGCTTCATTTTTTAAATTAAATACTTCTATGAAAATGAATATTAAACCATGTAATTGAAAGAAGGGGAGATGAAGATCTACCTGGTCCAAATGGCAAGAAAAACGGTCAACCGTAGCTCCGGTATCAAGTGAAACAAGATCCACCTCCAAAGTAAGAATCTCCACTGCTACAAATCCTTATGCAAAATAAAATGTTAAATGAAGATTTTCCTTGTATTACTATTTATAAATTTCCATTTTTTATAAGGTATAGTTATTTGTGAGTTTCTTTAACAATATAATGGCTTTACTAAACCTCTGGATGGCAGTTTTGACGCTACAGGTTTCCAAGCAGTTCTGATCGTTTGTTTACCTTGTCACATCCATGAGCATAGTATTAGTTCGTTCTCAAGCTCGAGAATATAAGGACGCACCTGGTAGAATTTTATCTCTTTTTCAGACCCGTATGGACACATGAAAAAGGAACCCCCTGGAGTCATCTTTAAACTCTTTTCAGACTCTCTAAATATGAAAAGATCGTCGAGTGATCTTGCTTCCTTTCACACTCGTTAAACGGTTTAAAAGGGCGTCTTTCGAGTGGTAGTTTATCTCTTTTTCGGCCTCATGAGACTAACTGTACGAAAAAGAAACTGAGAGAGTTCTCTTTTAAGTGTTTTTCCAGACTCTATAATCATGAAAAACCTTCGAGTTTTTTGTCTTTGGACTCGCTAAAACACACATCGACAGGCCCATATGGGATCGAACCCTTACTTCTTCCAGTTCGTTAAACGAAGGAAGAAGAACTTACCAAAGGTGAGTTTTATCGAGCATGTGTTACCCTCCTCGAGCTCATTAAATTAAAAATAGGTACTCGTCTATCTAGATGGGGGAAATATTGAAAGAAGCAAGCCAAGAAGTCTTTTTGAGAACATTACCAAATAACTCTTAGAGTCACCCTTGAACACGGCACTTTGTCTTTTGCACACATTTTAATCCACTGAACCTCTGCACTGAGCCAATCCTTTGAGTTTCTTTCACTCCTTTGGGTCGCCTGACGTAAGTCACAGCATCCACTACATCATCAAGTTTTGGTCCACATCATGTTTTTGTTGTTGTGCCTCAGTGTTCAAGGGAAGTATCCACCTCGAGAGTCAGCCATCACAAATATCTTGTCTCAATACCCATGTCAGTCCATATTCATTTGATCTACCTATTACATCTCTGTGTCTGTTTCATGTCAATGATGGGGGATACACCAAGGCCCTCCTTCGACGAGCCTATTCCTGTCGACTTCAACACATTATCTAGGAATTAGACTTAGAAACCAATTAGTACTTTGGGACCTGCATGCCTAAATGGCAGGCCTCCTCACGTCTGACAGTAGGTTTACATCATTGACCTCTGACTGGATGATTCTATAAATGTTCGTCTCCAGCTCATCCATTCACATTCATTGGAATGTACTAGGGTACCTTGGGAATCATTGACATTAATGGTGATCTCCCTCGCGCTTGTTAATGGTTTACATCATTGACCGGTAATCAAGTGGTTTCTGCCATGTTCGACATCAGGACATCTATTCACATGGTTAGAACCATACTACATCGGGATCGGTAAGAAGACCCTGGGTTGAGTGATCACTTTGATATGTACTTTGCCCAGGTTGTGAAGGAGTTTCTCTTGAACAATGACACATATACTGTTACATAGATCCACTTTGTATTGGTCGTGGCTATGTATTCTTCATGGCTACTATGTATTCTTCATGGCTACTATGGCTACTATGTATTCTTCATGGCTACTTTGTAGATCCACTATGTATTCTTCATGGCTACAATCATTTTAGGTCATCAGATTATAGATCCACACTATATCCTCGGTGGATATACCTTTTTATCAATACAATTATGGATCCGCAGTGTATTTTATGGTGGCCATTTCTTGCAAGTATTGATCACCCAAGCATAGGTATGCATGCCTTGGGTTTGAAACATGTCATAATGTTTGTTGGATGTTTATGTGCATCTTCTTTCAGGCTCTCCGAGTCTATACCCTTGCTTGAAATTATACAAATCATTTCAGTTATCAGTTCTCATCTTCTAACTTCATACTTTGGGGGGCAATCTTTTACACATCAGCATTACTCTCTTTGGCAAGTGTTGCAAGTGTCGCATGTTGCTCGTAAGTGTCGCATGTTGCTCGCAAGTGTCGCATGTTGCTCATAAATGTCGCAAGTATCAAGCAAAGAATACTGCCATGATGATGACACTAAAGACACACTTGAAATGTCTCAAACACTTGATTTGAAGAAAGAGGAATGGCTAACTGGAGATAAGAACCTCTTTCCACCTGAAAGGAGCATTTAATTTAAGCTTTTGGGAGAGAGCGCTCCCCTGTATCACCCTTAGGAGCACCGACGCTCCCCTATCATGTGCTTGGGAGTATTATAGCACCAAACTGCCCTTTTGAGGGAGCACTATAGACTTTTAGAGCATTGGTGCTCCCCTTGAGCCTACTAGGGAGTGCTATAGCATCCTGATGCCCCTTTTGAGAGAGCGTTATCTAATCTGGGCAGCAGTTGATCTTTTGAGGAGAATAAGGGGAAACTATTTCGAGTTTGGAAGGCAGTTGCATTCAAATTCCTGGTTCAACCATGATCTTAGGAGAAGATCCCTGATCTAAGGAGAGAATTCCTCAACTTACCCTAAAGATACCTCAAGAGGTTAGGCCTCTCTGAACCTATATAAGCAGGCTCTATGATGGTGAAAAGGGGGAAGAATTGGAAGCATGAAACCTATGATTTCATAGGAAACACACAGTGAACTGGAGGAAAGTAATCAGTAAAGTTTCTGTCGTCCATATCGTGGATTTTTTGAGCAAGGGTTATACAAAGGGGACTTGACGAAGCTGTCGCATTCGCATCTACGGTTGTAACCTACTTCTGTCATTGTTCTCGTTAATATGACACGCTTGGCCTGTTTCTTTTTAGTTTGTGTTTAATCTCACATGAACTTGTCTATGATAGATAGATCTATTTCAAGATAACATCAATAGAGTACAAAGTGGTTGTACTGTTGTTTGTCTATAGAGCTCATCGAGGAGCGAAACATTGGAGCTCAACTCAGAGCGTGCAGGGACAAACGTCGATAAAAGGTACTTCTTTTCTCCTTCCTCCTCATGCATTAGTTTGTGTAGATCCAAAAGGAAGTTAGTGTCCATGTTAAGCGTCTTTTGTCTTAAGATTTAAGAGTCTAGCTCTCAAGAGGAGATCTACCTGTCCGTAGGGAGATTTTCCTTCAACACAAGGGATTCTTGGATATGCCAGCATTGTAAGCCCATAAGGAAGGCCAATTGCCTTATGAGATAAACCATTATGGGAAGGAAAGTCCCATAATTATGAATATGGTTCCTGTGTGCAACAAATATGAAAACAAAATGTGGAATTAGAAATCTGTAGGTGACATATTTACAAGGAAATTCTGAATTTAAAAATTTATGATGATGACTCATGAATTTTCGTATGCCTATGATAAAGGTGAAAGGAAATAATTTACAAATAGTGCAAAGACAAGAGACTGAGCTCTCGGGTTCAAGGAAGAACTGTGAAAAAGGGTATGTTCTGATTGCAGGAAATAGAGACTAACTCGGGAGAAGGAGAATAACCTTCATCCCTATATATGACTGATTCGGGAGAGGGAGAGTAACTTTTGTCCCTATCTACTTCTATGCCAGGAGAAGGAGAGTAACCTCCGTCCTTAACTTTCGTTGATTTGGAAGGATGTCAAGATGAAAACAATGAAAAATTGCTACTACTGAGCCATGAGAACCCCGCGATTGCCTTAAATATATTGTGTTGAGGTAACACGAGATGAAGGGATGCCTCAACAGAGAAAGTCTG
>JASDQU011374931.1:6379-37850 GCA_032191745.1 Picea mariana | reverse complement strand
TTGAAGGAATTTAAAGAGATTTTTGTGGATGATTTGCCAACAAGTTTACCTCCCTTGAGGAGTATATCACATCAAATTGACTTGATGTTAAGGTCAAGTCTGCCTAACAAATCTCCTTACCAAATGAATCCAGTAGAGAGTGAAGAAGTGAATAGACAAGTGCAATAGTTTCTTGACAAAGGATTGATCAGAGAGAGTTTAAGTCCTTGTGTTGTACCCACGGTATTGACACCCAAGAAAGGAAGTGAATAGAGAATATGTATTGATTCACAAGCTATAAATTGGATTACTATTAAGTACAGGTTTCCCTTACCAATGATGGACAACCTCATGGATTGTTTGAGTGGGGCCAAGTACTTTTCAAAGATCGATTTGAAGAGTGGATATCGTCATATTCAAATAAGGCAAGGTGACGAATGGAAAACCACATTCAAAACAAAGGATGGGTTGTTTGAGTGGCTAGTCATGCCATTTGGGTCAACCATTGCCCCTATCACATTCATGAGACTTATGAATGAAGTTTTGAAACCAGTTTTGGGAAAATTTGGTTTTATATACCTAGATGACATTCCGATATTGACTAGAACCAAAGAAGAAAACCTGGAGCATGTGAGGAAGGTGTTGCATCGGTTGAGGGAAGAGAAATTGTTGATAAATTTGAAGAAATATACATTTTTGAAAGAAGAGTTAGTGTACTTGGGATTTGTAATTTGCAATGAAGGCTTGAAGATGATTCCTAAAAAGGTAAAGGATATTTTGGATTGGCCAACACCTAAGTGTACCTTTGATGTGAGAAGCTTCCATGGTTTGGCGAGCTTCTACAGGAAATTCATCCGAAATTTCAACAAGAATTGTGCACCACTTACAAAGTGTATGAAGAAAGGGACTTTCTAGTGGATAATAGCAACCATGAAGTCATTTGAAAACTTGAATAAAAAGGTAACTGAACAACTAGTTTTTGTGCTTCCATATTTCAATAAAGTATTTCAAGTGGACCATGATGCAAGTGGTTCAACGATTGGAGCAATTTTGAGCCAAGAAGGAAGGTCGATCGCATTCTTCAAGGAAAAATTGAATGATGCTAAGAAGAAGTACTACGTTTAAGATCAAGAGTTTTATGCTATTGTACAAGCCTTGAAGAAATGGCGACATTACTTTCTACCAAAGGAGTTTGTCTCCTTTTCTATATTTGATTATTTCATCATCATATTATTTAGTTTTTCATATTGCCAATGCTAATAATGCTAGTATGTTGGTAGTTGAACACTTTGTGGGAAGAGTTCAAGGTTTTGTGGTTGGTTGAGTGCAGAATATGAAGATACTGCATCATAAAATTAGAAGTAGAGATTAGTGAAACCCATGTCTAAAATTTTGCAAATCCTTTCCAATAACTTATACATAGTGTAATATTTTTTATTTAATTATTTTTTAATATGAAAATGAAATACATGGAAGTTTAAGAATCACTTAATTAAATGTTCTATTTATTATATATAATTTGTATAAAAAATAATTTTTATTAGAATTATTCTATTTCCATTAAAATTTCTACTCATTTAGCACATTGAAACTAGTTTACCATTTTTAATTATTTATTTATTTATCATAAAAATATTAAAAATAAAATATTCTCTTAAACATTCATTTCAAATCCTTTTTTTTACGTCAATACTAAAGCAATTTATGGATGTTCTTATTTTAATATTCTTCTTTTTTACATAAATAGTAAAAGCAATTTATGGATGTTCTTATTTTAATATTCTTCTTTTTTACATCAATAATAAAAGCAATTTATGGATGTTCTTATTTTAATATTGTTAAAAATAAGAATCAAAATATTATAAGAATGTTTAAAGCAATTTATAGATGTTTTTATTTTAATATTGTTAATGATAAGAATCAAAATATTATATATGAATGTTTTTATTTTGATATTGTTAAAAATAAGAATCAAAATATTATAATAATATTGTAATAAATATATAGTTAAAAAAAATAAAAATTAATAAAAAAATGTCCTGGATTTACTTGGCCACTCCCATTCAATCATTAAAAATATGTTTTATATATATATATATATATATATATATATATATATATATATATATATATAAACTAATTTATAATATAATTTGTTACATATATCATAATTGAATGGATTATCCATAAAACATTCAACAAAGTTTAATAAAAATATAACAATGATGGAATAATTCAACACTATATGGAAATAGTAATATATTAATTCATTAATGACTTACAATATATATTATATAAATAAAAGTTTAATAAGTTGTATATTCAATCGATTAACTTTCCTTCGGTCATTATAGATGTGATGTATTGTGAAAAGGTTGTTCTATAAGATAGACACATCATTAATGTTCACAAGGATCATAATATTGTATAGAGGTTGCATATGGTATAATGTTAAAATATTGAAAATTTAGAATAATATAAAGTTTCATAGAATTATTCTTTCTTAATTTTATGAGAATGAGGGTTTCTCTTCTTGCACCCTCTCAAACCCATTTCCATAAAATTTGTAGGAATCACCAGTGGAGGAAAAGAAGGTTGATAGTATCTAAGTTATTGTAGCATATGCAACATTGTAATGGAACTATGAATCCTTGTTTACAAATGTTATTTCATGTAAAACTAAATTTATCTAATAGTTGTTAGAGAAATATGCAAATGGCAAGTAGCTGGGGTTGCAAACCATTGTCTAAATCTAATATAATATGGAATTCTCAAATATAAATTTTATATTAAGTGAGAGTACACTTAATTGATAGTGAGTTGTCTTGATGTTTCCTTTCTTGTGATGTATATCATTATCGAGCATGTCATGGATTTGTTGTAGTTATAACTATTATCAAAGTTTGGTTTTAAATTCAAACTTAATTGCCCACAATTCTAATTGCTTCCGTTTGCAAAAAAATGTGTTTTTAATAGGTGGTTGATGTTTGTTACACTCTTTTTTAAATTGATGTAACTAAACCTACGGTAATCCTTGAGCGTGCCATATCCAATCTTTTTATTTGAACACCTATCATTATTTATGTCAAAATTGTGTGCAAATAGGAAACCTTCTTTTTTGAGGTGATTTCATGTGTATTGCCTTAATAGTTGTTGCAGTGTAACATACCGAGCCCTCTTGATAACCTTATTTAAGAAGAGGGAATTTTTTTTTATCTTTTCCTTCAAATTTACATTCGCTTCTCTACTAAACAATCTCTTAGTCAACCCATCTTGTCAAGGTTTAATCCTTCTTCAAATATTCATTGGACTTGTTAAAAAGCCCTTTGTCTCATTCGGAAGAAACATTTATAGTCATCAACTGCATTGAAACAATACATTGGTCACTTTTAAAACATGCACGCATATAGGCTATTGAGCCTCTTTTGAGTAACTCATTGGGTGCTTTCAAAATATCTTATTGAGGCCTTCTTAAAGATGTGCCCAATCCATAAGCAAAGACCATTAACCTTATTCGAATGATCTCCCTATTGGCAAAGACATTGATCTCTTTTGAAAGATGAACATTAGCCACTTTCAAAAGATCCACCCGACAAACCACCGAGCCTCTTCGAAAAACATATTTTGAATGCCCCCAATAAGCCATCGGGCCAATTAGAAAGAACAACTTTCAATTGCCCCTGATAGGCTATCAAGACAACCTAAAGGATCATCTTTCAAATGATTTTGACAGGCCATCGAGCCAACTCGAAAGGTCATCCTTCGAATACCCCCAATAAGCCATTGGGCCAACTCAAAAGATTATATTTCGATTTCCCCTCTGTGCCATCACACCAACTCGAAAGAACACCTTTTGAACGCCCTCGATAGGCCATCGAGCCAACTTGAAAGAACATCTTTTGAATAGCCTAATAGACCATTGGGCCACTTGAAAAGAACAACATTCAATAACCCTCTATAGACCATTGAGCTTCTTCAAAAGAACATCATTCGAATGAACCAGATGAATTATTATCCCTCTTTCAAAGAACATATTTCGAAAGGCTTTGATGAACTATTGGGCCTCTTTAAAAGATCAAATCCCAACCTTCAAAGAAAATAAGCATTCAGAGGTCATTGGACCAAAATGCGAGATGGTCGATCAACCATACTTCAAACAACAACCTTCAAATTTCCTCGATAGGCCATCGGGCCAACTTTGAAGAATAAACATGTGAATGTCTTGATGGGCCATCGAGTGAATTTGAAAAGACAATCATTTGAAGGCCTCGGTGGGCCGTTTGGTAGATTCAAAAAGACAAACTTTCAAACTCCTCAATAGGCCATCGAGTGAATTCGAAAAGACAATATTTTTAAGGACTCGATAGGCTATTGAGCAAATTTGAAAAGACAATCCTTTAAAGGGCCCAATAAGCCATCAAGTACTTTCGAAAGATAAACAAAAGGCCTAAACTTGGAAATATAAATAGTCTTAAATGCTTCGAAGGCATTCAAAATCACAAAGCTCAAAGGCTTGTTCAAAGGCCTTGCTTCATATTAATGTTTGGATTGCACCTATGCCAATATGAATAATGATTCGAAATGAATGTGGCCCTCTTTCAACTGTTGGGATAAGTTTGCAGCCAACAATGGGGACTTAGTTGAACTTGAGCACAACCTATCATCCTAAAACAAATGGTGAGACTGAAAGAGCACAATGTATTGTCCCAACACTCACTTCCTCAAATTGACCTTTAAGGGCATTAGGGAGAAGATTTGTGGCCTTCTTCTTAGGGCATCAACGACCACATTATCCATTCCCTTGATGTATGAAATTTCAAAATCGTACTCACTCATAAACTCACTCCATCGCCTCTAACTAACATTCAAATCCCTTTGAGTGAAGAGATTCTTTAAGCTTCCATGATCTAGTTTGAGTTCAAATCTTTGCCCCTCTAGATGGTTCCTCCAAAGCTTTAGATCTAGAATTACCACAGCCAACTCTAAATCATGAGTAGTGTAAAGATTCTTATGCTACTTCAGCTTCCTTGACACATATTCTATTACTCCCCCATCTTGCATTAACACAGTGCCCAACCCTTTCTTCAAGGCATTTGTGTAAACTATGAAGTCCTTATCCATATCAGGCACTCGTAGGATTGGTGCACTAGTTAGTAATCTTTTAATCTCAATGAATGCATTATCGCATGTGTTTGTCCACTTATACCTAATTCCATTGCACTGCAAGGTGGTGATAGGTTTCACAATTTTTTAGAACCCTTCTACAATCCTTCAATAATAACCAGCTAGATCCATGAAGCTTCTCACCTCATGAGCATTTTTCGGCACTAGCCAATCCATTATGGCCTTCACCTTTTCTGAGTCCACTAAATTCCTTCTCTTAAAATAATATGACCAAGCTAGTGAATCTATTTCTGAAAGAAAGACCATTTTGAAAATGTTCCATACAACTTGTTCTCTGTTAAGCATGACAACACCACTCACAAGTGTTCCTCATGCTCTCTTTCATTCCTAGAATATATGAGAATATCATCTAGAAATATCTGCACAAAGTGGTCTAAGTATTTTTGAAATACACCATTCATGAGGCTCATGAATGTAGTTGGCGCAATGGTCAAACCAAAAGGCACCATTATAAACTCGTAGTGTCCAAACCGAGTTCCAAAGGAAGTCTTAGGAATGTCACCTTCCTTAATCCTTAACCGGTGATACTTTGATCGTAGATCAGTTTTTTAGAAAATTGTTGCTCCTTTCATCAAATCAAAGAGATCAGATATCCTTGTTATTGGGTACCTATTCTTCATTGTGGCTCGGTTCAAGTCCATGTAATCTATACAAAGTCGTAAGGAGCCATCCTTATTCTTGAAAAAAATTATTGATGCACCCCAAGGTGAAATAATGGGCCTTATAAGCCCCAAGTTCAATAGTTCCTTCAACTTCATCTGCAACTCACAAAGTTCTAGAGTCGTCATCCTATACGGTGCCTTGGAAATTATCTCAGTGCCAGGTTTTAGCTCGATTGTAAAATCAAGCTCCCTCTTAGGAGGTAACCTTGGTAACTCTTTCAGAAAAACATCCTTGAATTCTGACAAAACTGGATACTGATCTAGAGAGGGTCCCTTCCACTTATTTGCTACTTACGCTACATACAATCGACACCATTGCCTCAAGAAAAATTTAACTTTCACTGTTGAGATAAAACATAGAGACACCTTCCTCCTGATACTGTGGAACTCAATTGGCCTTACTTCATCATCTACACAAAGCACTCTCTTCGCAAAACAATCTACCAAAGCTCAATGAGATTCTAGCTGCTACATACCAATGATTAGATCATACATCCCTAAGGCAGTGACATACACTTTTAACCTAGTAGTACACACTCCCAGGTCTACAAAGCATTTATGCACACTGGGTCCTACCGCTTGCTTTTCCCTTGAATCCATCTCAACTTTTTTAAAGTCATCATGCTCATAGGTCGTCAACCCACATTTTTCTAATGCATATGGTGAAACAAAACTATCTATAGCACCATAATCAAATAAAAAATTTAATCTTGGCATGATTCGGCGTACCTGACGACTCCACCATTGTGGATTGATGTTTTGTGTCGGTGTTATTAACTATTGCATAAATATAGTGGTTAATGCTTGCCCTTCCCATCCAGACCTTTCCTTCTTTATGCATAATGTCAGACTATGACTCTGGGAAATCACACTAGTAATTAGGTCCCTCGCACCCCCAACAAGTAATGTGAGGTGGAATCTTCACATTTCTCTGAAGAGGCATTTGAAATGAGTTCCTTCCCTTGGAACCCCCACTCCGACTAACAACTCCTCGTGATTGTTGTGGACTCCCATAAATCGTTAATGGTTCCTAGTATGCTACATCCATTGCCATTGAAACACCTATTGTAACCACTCTAGGTGCAACTTTATTTCCATAAGCATGTGTCTTAGAAATTCGTCCTCTAGAGAAGGTTTGAGGCGCCTTCCCCATGAATCTGGGTTGTTGTGGAATAGTCAATTTCATGCGTCTTTTTAAATCCATATGCTCTTCTATATAACAATCACTTTCAACCACTTCAGCAACTAATGATGGTGTCCACGTCCGTACCATGGCCATTATCTTAGGATTCAACCCGTACACAAAACAATATTCTTGTCGTTGATCAATGTCCATGAATGAGACATATTTGACTAGCTCCATGAACATGATCTCATATTC
This sequence comes from Picea mariana, assembly GCA_032191745.1. Taxonomy (NCBI): domain Eukaryota; kingdom Viridiplantae; phylum Streptophyta; class Pinopsida; order Pinales; family Pinaceae; genus Picea; species Picea mariana. The sequence goes on along the minus strand of JASDQU011374931.1, from coordinate 30,644 downwards.
CTCCACTATTCAGTTTCCTTGAATTAGAGCACGAAATGCTCCTACTTGTTGTTCCTCATAGAATGCAGAAAAATGTTTTCTTCAAAACCTTTCCTCAAATAGATCCCAAGAGATGGTGTATGGAGTGAGGTGCAACTACCTTTCTAGGTTACCCCACTAGTCCAAGGCATTGTCCCTAAGTTGAAATATTACTATCTTAGCCTTTGATGTGGAAACATAATCCCTCAATGCGAAACATCTTGTCATTCCTTCTAACCATGCCTCTACACATTCACTTGCATGACCCCTAGCAAACTCAAGGAGGTTTATTTTCTGAATTTCTCTAGTAATTTCTTACAGTGGAGGTCCTCATTTTGAGTGTCCCTCGACCCTTCTGGGTTTCCCACCCCAAATGGAGGGGGCTCCACTTCCAAATATATTATTGGTGTCCTTTTAACATCTCATTGATAGCCTCTAAAGAGCCTAATATGAGATCTAGGTCAGGTGATGCTAGCGGTGGTGTCAGCTTCAATGGTCCCTGTGAAAATGTTCTCGACCTCGATTTTTGCATGACCTAACGATATTGAATAACTGAATATACATAAATAAAAAAATGAATGTTTATCAGAAAAGGGCTAGGGCATTCTAGGTTTTGCTCATACTTATACATGCAAATGTAGCATTAGGCGTAATTTTTCTTTATAATTTCGTGTACACACGCGTTACTCACTTAGGCAAAGTGGTTATAGGTCAGGGGCCAAAAGCATCTAAGCTTCATAACTTTATCTAGGTATCCCACTATCTCTCACACTTTGCTAGCTATGCTAATGGTGTGATGTACTCAGCAATTACTCTAACTTACCTCTTTAACGAGTTGTGGCTAACCCTTTCTTATAATACTTTATATCCTTATACGCATTATGTCTTTAGGTAATTGATTCATTCATAATTAATGATAGTACCCCTTATTACCATTTAATTAATATTATATTAATCATTTAAATAGTTAATATTAATTAACTAATCTTCTATTCATCATTATATATTAACTTCATATTCATAAGATAAATTTTATTAGAGGGTAAAAATATTATTTAAAATAACATAAACCTCATATACTTCTCTATCATTATACATTAACTTCATATTCATAAGATAAATTTTATTAGAGGGTTAAAATATTATTTAAAATAACATAAACCTCATATACTTCTCTTATTAACATATCTTTTGTCAGTATACTTTTATTTATATAAACCTTGTGTATAAAAACAACATAAACCTCATATACTTCCCTTATTTACCTTAAAATAAAAATCTTTTATTATTATACTTTTATTTATAAAAACAAAATGAAACCTATTTTTTAATACTTATATGGTTTATACTTTGGAAACCTACATGCTCATATTCTTAACCTCTATGAAGAGGATTGTCTCAAAGAGACCCAAATTTTTGAAAAGCTCAAAATCAAAATGATGAAAAGAGTGGTTGATCTCACCTTCTTGAAGCGATATCACATTCTTACCAGGGCCAACAATGTCATTTTGCACACGAAAATCCAATTTATTAGGTTCAACCTTAATTGCTTGTCTCAAAAGGTATTCAATCTCCATCTCAAACTTGCTTCTGTTATTTCTATTGATATATGGTCTATGTTTGAACATAGTTCTTTATTGCAACCTAGGTTGTTTTTGAATCGTCCTCCCACAAGAAAATCCGTAAATTCTCCAATMTTTTCATGAAGCAATATCTCTCTCATCCTCCAACTTGTTTTCAGACCTCGCACCATTCCTCTATTAATATCTCCCCCAACTCTTTGATTGATCACAATGAATTTGCCTCTTCCTCTCCCCTCATCACGATATCTACTCYCTCTTCTTCCRTGCTTCTCCACTTTGTTTGGACATAGTTAAACTCTCATGAATCTCACGAGGYGTATAAAGAAGATTTKTTAATTTCCAYGTTGTTGGTTCAACATGCCAATCCATCACCTAGCCTTGCAACCATTCCCTATGGCTCGACCTCGCTCCCAATGTCTTCTCTATGTGTCCCATCATCCAAACCTAACACGATTTTAGTTTCCAATCATTGCAACCTATTCAGAAACCCTATTTTCGAACAAGATTTCAAACAGAGCAAATCTTCAGGAAATTCGAACTTTGTGCAAACCTCTTCACCCTTGGTCTCCCACAACAATGCCTCCAGTTCTAATCTAAACAACGCTCTAAACAAAACTCAAGATCCTAACACCAATATTTTTCCAAGTAATGTGAATCGATCCCAGACCAAGTTATCAAGTGTTGCACCTTATTCAAAAACCGTAATTTGGATGAAAATATTTCTCTGGTTTTCCTCGTTAATTCTTCTAATCTCACAAACTCCTTGAACTCTATTTCTCCTTATTCTCCCTCTTTATTACTATTACCTGAACAAAATTCCAGCCCTAATCCTTTCCATAATCACACGGTCGAACATGCTTCCTCATCCTATTCTAACAATCACTCCCTCTCTTTACCGCCTATAGAAAGTCTTAACTCCTTTACTAACAATCGTCCCTCTCAAGCCCTCCTTCTTGCATCCCTAGAACATCCATGGTTATAATTTATCCTCATTTAACTTGGACCCTCTCACCCTCCAACTTCTAAAAAAAGGTTTTAATTTTTCCCTATCCCCTAGGCATATCCCAGTGGAGGAAATTATTTTCTCCATCGAATTGATTACACACCACCTCCCGACTCATGAAGCTGAAGAAATTAGACAAGAGTGTAGAAGAATCCTTCGTCGGTCTAAACTGCCTAAACTCAACTTCTCTAAAGAACTGTTAAGTGCCTAAGTAGATCTGAAGATAAATCTCAAAATAAACCCACAATATTAACAAGAAAAACTCAAACCATTCGCCAAAATGCTAAACATAAGAAATAGTCAAAACCCTTGAGGTAGGATAACACCATATATTAATCCTTAAGGAAGGATAAAACTCCTCAAGCAATGCTTGATACATTCACAATATTCTTCACTATATTTCATTACATTGCTTACACTTCTTTATATAGCTCTCTCTATCTCCTAGGAACCTTCTAGAGAGTCTTCACACATTTATTACATCTAACTACAATAGTGGGCCTTTATTAATATAGTAGACCTAGTCCACCTTACATTGAATGACCACATTCTCATATATTAAGTGACTTCCACTAATAATACATAACCACRTTCCCATTGGGTACCTCCCTAGTACCCCATATTACCTCCATAGGTATACTACATTCCATCCCCCTTCACATGTTTCGTCCTTGAAACACGAGAGGAAACCATACAATATGATCGGCTAMGCAATGTAGCCAACCGATACCAAGTACGACCATCCATCCATCCCAATGGAAGTTTAACATGATGTCCATCTGTTGTCTTGCCACCCTGATAGTGCTCTACAACATGTCAAGGTTGCCATGGGATTGTTTATGTAGCCTGATCTCTTCCCGTAGTGATAGGAGTCCTCCATGCACCTTCTCTTGATTGGTTTTATTTATGGTTCCCTGTTGGTGCATAAATGTGTTGATTGTCACGCCCTTTCCCAGATGATTGTTTTATTTCTATATGATGTGGATGGAGATATACAAAAATTGTAGGAATCTGTTCTTTTTTCTTCAAAAATGCAACACATTGTGCCTTTGAGTCATTGACCTCCTTAGCTTCATGACTGTGTCCTGCCTGTGGTTTTGCTTCATCTCCTTCTGTAGACTCTACCTCTGATTCAACTTCGGACTCGACAATAACTTATTTTCTGGCCTCTGTGGGCTCTGATACCACTTATTAAGTACCTAAATAGATCTGAAGATAAATCTCAAAATAAACCCACAATATCAACAAGAAAAACTCAAACCATTCACCAAAATACTAAACACTAGAAATAGTCAAAACCCTTGAGGTAGGGTAACACCATATATTAATCCTTAAGGAAGGATAACACTCCTCAAGCAATGCTTGATACATTCACTATATTTCATTACATTGCTTACACTTCTTTATATAACTCTCTCTATCTCCTAGGAACCTTCTAGAGAGTCTTCTCAGATTTATTGCATCTAACTACGATAGTGGGCCTTTATTAATATAGTAGACCTAGTCCACCTTACATTGAATGACCATATTCTCATATATTAAATGACCTACACTAATAATACATAACCACATTCCCATTGGGTACCTCCCTAGGTACCCCATATTACCTCCATAGGTATACTACAAGAACAAATTCATTATATATGTCATCTCAATAATAACCCTGACATCATTTTCCTCAAGCCGATAAAGAAAATGCTACTGTTATTATGAATACCTCCGACTATAATTCTAAACTTCTAGACCTCCTTTCCTCCTCTACGTATAAACCTTTGGCTAAAAACCCTATTAATACCATTACCAGCCTAGTCACCAAAGTCATTAAATATTCCTCCTTGGATCCTAACATCCAAAAGTGTCTCATCCCTCATAACCCCCAAACCACGAGGATCTATGGTCAACCCAAAATACATAAAAAAGACATTCCTATTAGACCTATAGTGAGCACCATAGGATCCCCCACTCATGACCTGGCTTGATTTGTTTTTGATAAGCTTCAAGCCTTCGTCGGAAAAACCTCCTCCTTTATTAAAGATCCCATCAATTTCATTCATAAAACTTGGAATCTTCTCCTTGATTGATCCAGGAGGATATGATGAATGCTCACATAGGTCTTAGAGGATCTAGAATGCTCACAAAAGTCCTAGGGGATCCATAAATGCTCAAATTTTAACCATCTCAAATTGTCCTGAAAATGGCATCATTGTGTAGAGCTCGTCGTCACCTTTCCAATGATGCAAACGACAAGTCAAATGGAGTTCGTATGCAAACGTTATGGGTTGTCAAAGTTCAGGTGGATGGTTTTATAACCATAAAATTAATGCATGGAAGTGGATGGAACCCCTCACCTCCACCTTTTTAGTGGGAGATTTTAACCAAAACACCAACGCCCCATATTTAGCGGAGATTCTGCCAAATATAGTAATGAAGTTGCCACAAATTCCACATCGTGGTTTTGGAGGCTGCTCTATATATTGGGCATGCATCCCAATGCAATGAAACATCCCTATGCATGGATCCCGAGGTCTGCACAAATCTCGAGACACATATTTCAAGATAGGGCATGGATCTCGAGGTTGTATGGATGATACGAAAGTATGTTCAAATACAAGCTTAGTTGGTGTTGGATCGTAAAGCATGTTAAATGGTACCTTGACGGAATTGCAAGTGTTTTATATCAATTCTACACGATTTTTCACGAGGATCGTGAATATGAGGTATTTGTTTGTGATTTACATAATTTGTAAAAAAAAAATCTCAATTTTTCAATAATGGGCATTGAACGCATTGTTTTACATGCCAAAGAGCATGAAATTGAGCTAGTTTGGAAATTGGTCGAATTTATAGTCAAAAGTTTCAAAATTTCGCAAGGATTTCAATGGTGAAATTATTTTCTTTTTTTGAGTAATGGAATTTAAGAACATCCATTAAATTGGAATATGTGAATCATTTTACATGTGTTTTTGGTACTTGAGATGGAGAAGGCAATTTTCATTGGATTGAAGGGAACTTAAAGATGAAACAAAAGTATGTAATTTGAGTTMTTTTATTTTATGTTGAGTCATCTCACTATCATTAAGTAAGCTAATCTTCATTTTATGAGTTTTTGGGTTCAAAGCACATCATCATAATTCTGCAAACCACCCCAATATGATCAATAAAATATTATGAATCAAGTTAGATAATGCATGTATATATGTGAAGCAATAAGTGGTGTCTAAAGATTTTCGGATTAAGTGGTACCAGAGATAGTTTTGGCGTGTGTTGCAAGCTATTTTTGTGATGAGATCCAAGAGTTTAGCTAGTGAAGATATTGAAGGCTATTTTCAAGKAAGCAAGATGAGTAAAGTTCTCATGAAGTTGAGACTGCGGAAGAACATTAATCAACAAATCCATAGAGAGAATTTTGACTTAAGAATGCAGTTGCAAGCTCTTGAGGAAGAGAAGCAGAGGCTACAAGATCGACTTCTAAKTCATGAAGATTTCTACATGAGTATTTTTCATGAACTAGAAATAAATTTGTAGATGGCACCATCAATCAGTAAAGTTGGACAAACAGAGAATGAGATAGTCTCTCTTGCACTATCTCCTTCCAATAACGTGATTGAGAAAGAAGACTCTTCAAATTGCCATCAATATCGAGAGTGCTTGAGGGTAGATAAAGTAGAGAGAACCTCAGATGAAGAATTCCTACATAAGTAATTGGCCTTATCTTCCAATCCAAAGAATGGAACTAGCAACCATGATGTGGAGAAGTGTCGAAGACAGTCTGTGCAAACAAATCCCTCTAAGAAGAAGGCAGATCATTTCTCAAGTCAAAGGAAAAGGAGGAATGATAATAAGGGATTGTGGATCAAGACACTTTTCTCTTATTGTGGTAAGAGTGGACACTAGATTAAGAAGTGTTGGAAACAGAACTTGAACGATGTGAAGACACTTGCGAGAAGACAAGCAACAACTCCAGATGAAGTCAATGGTCTTACTGAGAGGCTTGGGAAAGAATACTTCTTAATGGATGGTCTTGGAAAAGTGATTTATGAAGAAAACGAAGAATGATTCGTGTACGGTGGATCATCTCAGTACATGACCGAGATGAGATCAGTATTTTTGACTTTCTCAGAGTCTAACACAGATTGCTTTGTGGGATCTGGAACCAGTACCAAACAAGCAATAAAGAGGTATGGATATGCAATATTCTAGCTCGAGTCGGGAGGATTTTTGGGAATCAAACTTATGTTGTATGTTCTAGACTTAAAGGTAAACCTACTCTCAATTGCATCATTTGAGGATGAAAATTATGAAGTCCCATTCCATAATGGTCAAGTACTTGTGTATTCAAGGGAAGCTACTCCAGACACATCAATAGTGCTTGGTATTCRCAAAGAGAGGTTATACAGGTTACTGGGAAGACTRGTAGTTTGGTCTAATGGCTACTTGGATTCGACATCATATTTTKCATTTGATTCAATGTCAGATCCGACATCAGCGTCAAAGGTATTGTCAAAATTCGGAAGCTGGGAGACTCCTCCCAGTACACTAGGGAGAATGAGTCCATAAGTAAACCATCTTTMAAATTTTGTAAATATGTATATTTGTAAAGTAAAATGCATATGTGTAAATCTCCTAAAGTCTATTAGCAGGCTTGTAAGCTACTTGTTGGAAATTAYAAGCCTGAGAGGGACTCTGTAAATTTCTATATGGCCACCTTGTATGAGTGAGAGGAATTTTGTAAAGAGAGTTTCTATATTTCCATCATATATGTTGTAAAAAGTGAGAGGGATCTCTTTAGAGATTTATAGATAGCCACCTTACACTTTGTTATGGAGTGAGAGGAATCTCGTTAAAGAGATTTCTAGATAGTGTACTATAGCTAGAGAGGTATTGGGGGGGGCAGAGGGCCTACAGTGATAATAGTGGAGGTCATTCAATGTAAGGTGGACTAAGTCCACTATATTATTAAATAAGGCCCAATATGGTAGTTATATATATTAGTATAGAAATAATAACTGTAAGAGGACTTACTAGAAGACTCTACTTCTAGAAGGTTCCTCCTATAGAATGTTCTTAGGTGGTCGGTAGCACTATATAAAGGGCTTTGAACAATGTAATGGGACAAGTTGAGAAGTATTGTATTTGGAGTTGAACCTTAATAGGAGGATGCCCCCTCGAATAGGAAAGTGAACAGGAGAGGATCCCTTCCATAATAGGATCCATTGTATGGTGTTTCCCTACCTCAAGGGTTTCTATAATAATAAAGAAGATTTTGCATATTGTTCTTGGTATATATTGTGGTGATTATATTTGTAGATCTTTGGTTCTTAACAGATAGCCACCTATATACATATTATTTTATAGTGAGATGAATCGTGTTGTAAATATTTCAAAGCCTTTAGACAATAATATGGACAAGTGTATTGTCTTGTAAACAACTAAAGGGATACATATGGATCAAATTGTCTTAGACAACATTCTTGATTCTGAAGAACTGGAAGCGAACGAACAGAACGATGCAGGCAATTGGAACATGTAGTTCAGTAGCAGAAAGAGTATTGAAGTAATGCAAAACTTTCTAGAGCTGGTAAAAGAGAAATAATCCTCTTTAGAAAATAAGAGGCATAAAGGTGCATGATATAATCATCTTTTAAATACTATGTCATGTTCGTGAAGATGTATAACTTGAACAAAAGAAAATCAGGTACAAATTATAACAGTACAAGAAGAATTTTCTTTCAAGGCAGAAGCAACAATGGACAAAGTATTCATTTAGGGACTTCTACAGATACATCAAACAGAACAAAGAGTCCAAATGGGAAAAGCATAGATCAACATTCGACTTGGTTTCATATTGGCCAAGATGGACTATCTTCAGCAAAAGGAGATGGGAGTTGATGTTGAAATACAGGTATAGGTATAGAAAAGATTCAGTGAACATGACTTTTGTTGTCAAGGAATCTATGACTAGAACCGGAGCTATATATCATATTAGTTACAATGCCAAAGGCCAAAGTTAGAGCTATATTCCAGAGAAGTAGACAGAGGTGAACTAATCTAGTACCTAAGATCGATCACCCAAGATGAAGACTTAATTCCAAAAGATCAACAAGATGAGTGAAGAAGCTTCATCACTAAGTTATTGGATATGAACATTTCAGTAAGATGGAAGAGTGACTTAAAGTTATCATCACTAAGTTGTTGAATATCTATACTTTTCGAGGTCCAAAAGTTCTTCAGTGGGAAGGTGTGATCTAGAAGGATCTGAGAAATGCTCATAGAGGTCCAGGAGGATTCGGAATGCTCACAAAGATCCCAGGGGATCCATAAATGCTTAAAATTTGACGTCTCAAATTGTCCCAAAAATAACATCATTGTGTAGAGCTCGTCGTTAGCTTTCCAGCAAGTCAAACGACAAGTCAAATGGAGTTTGTATGCAAAATTTATGGGCAATCAAAGTTTGAGTCGACCAGGTCAAAGTCAAAAGTCAAAGGGGTAAAAAGGACACGTGTCATGTCTATACTGTGACACATGGCACAACTGTACAAGTGACATGGCCACACCCCAAGGTGCCACATGGACTGATAGTATAGTTGACTGGGTAAATGAGTTGGTAGATTATACCTCCACATGGTCCAATGGTCCATCGACATGTGGCACGGGTTCAGCGAATGAGAGGATGCCACATGGCAGTCTCTCATTGGCCAGTAATCGTTAAGGTTGTGTAAAATTATTTTGGAGTCAACAAGGTTCGACCCCATGACCTCCATAGTCTCCATGCCTTAACAAAGTCTCCCCAACCAACAAGCCATACAATGGGTCTTAACCATACTATGGCATACATTATATTTAAAATCATGTAATGATTTGTTTGGGGGAGGAAAGGGGTTGAGGGATAGCCCCAGCCCATGGTTTTAATGTATTACCACACAACCACACATGTCCGCGGAAGGGGGTTTAACCTTATATGCGCGGGAGTTATAACCTATGTTTTATATATATATATATATATATATATCAAATACAACCAACTCATATGTTTTTATACCCATAAAATTAATGCATGGAAGCATATGGAACCCCCGAACTTCGCCTTTTTAGCGAGAGGTTTTAACCAACACACTAACACCCCATATTTAGCGGAGATTCCGCCAAATATAGTAATGAAGTTACCACAAATTCCACATGGTGTTTTTGGAGGCTGCCCTATATATTGGGAACACATCCCAATGTAATGACACATCCCTATGCATGGATCCCAAGGTATGCAAAAATATAGAGACACAAATTTCTAGATAGGGCATGGATCCTGAGGTTGTATGGATGGTACAAAAGTATGTTCAAGTACAAGCTTAGTTGGTGTTGCACCGTAAAGCATGCCAAATGGTACCTTGATGGAATTTCAAGTGTTTTATATCAATTCTACACGATTTTTCGCAAGGATAGTGAATATGAGGTATTTTTTGTGATTTGAGGTCATTTGTAAAAAAAAATTCTAAATTTTTCAATAATGGGCATTTAACGCATTGTTTTACGTGCCAAAGAGCGTGAAATTGAGCTAGTTTGGAAATTGGTCGACTTTATAATCAAAAGTTTCAGAATTTTGCAAGGATTTCAATGGTGAAGTTATTTTCTTGTTTTGAGTAATGGAATTTAAGAACATCCATTAAATTGGAATATGTGAGTCATTTTACATGCATTTTTGGTACTTGAGATGGAGAAGGCAATTTTCATTAGATTGAAGGGAACTTAAAGATGAAAGGTTCCTAGAAGATTTACTAGAAGATTCTACTTCTAGAAGGTTCCTCCTATAGAATGTTCTTAGGTGGTCGGTAGCACTATATAAAGGGATTCGAACAATGTAACGGGACAAGTTGAGAAGTATTGTATTTGGAGTTGAAGCTCAATAGGAGGATGCCCCCTCGAAGAGGAAAGTGAACAGGAGAGGATCCCTTCCATAATAGGATCCATTGTATGGTGTTTCCCTACCTCAAGGGTTTCTATAATAATAAAGGATATTTTGCATATTGTTCTTGGTATATATTGTGGTGATTATATTTGTAGATCTTTAGTTCTTAAGAGATAGCCACCTAGATACATATTGTTTTATAGTGAGACGAATCTCGTTGTAAATATTTCAAAGCCTTTAGACAATAATATGGACAAATGTATTGTCTTGTAAACAACTAAAGGGATACATATGGATCGAATTGTATTAGACAACATTCTTGATTCTAAAGAACTGGAAGCGAACGAACAGAACGATGCAGGCAGTTGGAATATGTAGTTCAGTAGCGGAAAGAGTATCGAAGTAATGCAAGAATTTCTAGAGCTGGTAAAGAAGAAATAATCCTCTTCAGAAAATAAGAGGCATAAAGGTGCATGATATAATCATGTTTTAAATACTATGTCATGTTCGTGAAGATGTATAACTTGAACAAAAGCAAATCAGGTACAGATTATAACAGTACAAGAAGAATTGTCTTTCAAGGCAGAAGCAACAATAGACAGAGTATTCATTTAGGGACTTCTACAGATACATCAAGCAGAACAAAGAGTCCAAATGGGAAAATCATAGATCAACATTCGACTTGGTTTCATATTGGTCGAGATGGACTATCTTCAACAAAAGGAGATGGGAGTGGATGTTGAAATACAGGTACAGGTATAGAAAAGATTCAGTGAACATAACTTTTGTTGTCAAGGAATCTATGAACCAGAATCGGAGCTATATATCATATTAGTTACAATGCCAAAGGCCAGAGTTAGAGCTATATTCCAAACAAGCAAATAGAGGTGCACTTATCTAGTACCTAAGATCAATCACCCAAGATGAAGACTTAATTCCAAAAGATCAACAAGATGGAAGAGTGAAAAATCTTCATCACTAAGTTATTGGATATGAACATTTCAGTAAGATGGAAGAGTGACATAAAGTTATCATCACCAAGTTGTTGAATATCTATACTTTTCGAGGTCCAAAAGTTCTTCAGTGGGAAGGTGTGATCCAGAAGGATCTAAGGAATGCTCACAGAGGTCTAGGAGGATTCAGAACGCTCACAAAGGTCCCAGGGGATCCATAAATGCTTAAAATTTGATGTCTCAAATTGTCCCAAAAATGAAATCAATGTGTAGAGCTCGTCGTTAGCTTTCCAATAGGTCAAACAAAAAGTCAAATGGAGTTTGTATGCAAAAGTTATGGGCAATCAAAGTTCGAGTCGACCAGATCAAACTCAAAAGTCAAAGGGGTAAAAAGGACACATGTCATGTCTGTACTGTGACACATGGCACAATTGTACAAGTGACATGGCCATACCCCAAGGTGCCACATGGACTGATAGTATAGTTGACTGGGCAAATGAGTTGGAAGATTATACCTCCACATGGTCCAATGTTTCATCGACACATGGCACGGGTTCAACAAATGAGAGGATGCCACATGGCAGCCTCTCATTGGCCAGTGATCATTAAGGTTGTGTAAAATTATTTTGGAGTCAACAAGGTTCGACCCCATGACCTCCATAGTCTCCACGCCTTAACAAAGTCTCCCCAACCAACAAGCCATACGATGGGTCTTAACCATACTATGGCATACATTATATTTAAAATCATGTAATGATTTGTTTGGGGGAGGAAAGGGGTTGAGGGTTAGCCCCAGCTCCAACCCCTGGTCTTGTATTACCACACAACCACACATGTCCGTGGAAGGGGGTTTAACCTTATATGCACGGGAGTTATAAGTTATAACATATATATATATATATATCAAATACAACCAACTGATATGGTTTTATACCCATAAAATTAATGCATGGAAGCGTATGGAACCCCGACCTCCACCTTTTTAGCAGGAGGTTTTAACCAACACACTAACACGCCATATTTAGCGGAGATTTTGCCAAATATAGTAATGAAGTTACCACAAATTCCACGTGGTGTTTTTGGAGGCCGCCCTATATATTGGAAACGCATCCCAATGTAATGACACATCCCTATACATGGATCCCAAGGTATTCACAAATCTTGAGACACAGATTTCAAGATAGGGAATGGATCCCGAGGTTGTATGGATGGTATGAATGTATGTTCAAGTACAAGCTTAGTTGGTGTTGCACCGTAAAGCATGCCAAATGGTACCTTGATGGAATTTCAAATGTTTTATATCAATTCTACATGATTTTTCGCAAGGATCGTGAATATGAGGTATTTTTTGTGATTTGAGGTCATTTGTAAAACTTTTTTCTCAATTTTTCAATAATGGGCTTTTAACGCATTGTTTTACGTGCCAAAGAGCGTGAAATTGAGCTAGTTTTGAAATTGGTCGACTTTATAGTCAAAAGTTTTAGAATTTCGCAAGGATTTCAATGGTGAAGTTATTTTCTTGTTTTGAGTAATGGAATTTAAGAACATCCATTAAATTGGAATATGTGAGTCATTTTACATGCATTTTTGGTACTTGAGATGGAGAAGGCAATTTTTATTGGCTTGAAGGGAACTTAAAGATGAAACAAAAGTATGTAATTTGAGTTCTTTTATTTTATGTTGAGTAATATCACTATCATTAAGCAAGCTAATCTTCAATTTATGAGTTTTTGGGTTCAAAGCACATCATCAAAATTATGCAAAGCACCCCAATACGATGAGTAAATTATTCTAGATCAAGTTAGATATTGCATGTATATATGTGAAGCAATAAGTGGTGTCCAAGGATTTTCAGATTATTATTGATCAAGACCTCATGTTTAGCTTTGATATCGTTTCTTTATTCACCAAAATACCAATTTTAGAAGCCCTAACCCTGATCTCCAAACTCGTAGACCTTGAAACTCTTAACCTAATCAAAATATGCCTCTCTTCTACCTTCTTCACCTTCAAAGGGATTTGCTATGAACAAACCGAAGGTACAACCATGGGGTCATCCTTATTGCTAGTGTTTACTAATATACTTGTGGAGCATTTTGAGACTTTAGCCTTAAACAGGTTTCATCTCAAACCCAAATGTTGGTTTCGATTTGTAGATGGCATGTTTGTTATTTGGTCTCATGGCCATTCCAACTTGATATCTTTCTCTAACCACCTTAATAGCCTTTCCCCTCACATCCAATTCACTATGGAAACCAAAAAGGACAACTCCATCCCCTTTTTAAAAGTTTTGATCTCTTATCTTTCTGATGGCTCTGTTTCCCACCAATTTTATAGGAAGAAGACGCATACCAATAGATAAATTCATGCTAGTTCCCACTATCATCCAACTCAAAAATACGTTGTCCTTAAAACCCTGATTACTCGAGCCAACCACATCTCTACCCCACAATTTCTCACAGAGGAAAAATCCCACCTAACCAAGGCTCTTTTTTCCAATGTCTACTCTCTCTTTCAAATCAATCAAGCCTTCCTCTCAGCGAGAAAACCTAAACCAAAAACACCCTCATCCTTCTCCCCTCTGTGTGTTGTCATCTCCCTTCCCTATATCCAAGGCACCACCAATAATATCTCAAAACTCTTGGCTAAGAAGAATATCAAGACTTTATTCAAACCCTATAAAACCCTCAAACAACTATTTAGAACTGCTAAAGATAAATCCAACCTGATGCTTGGCCCAGGAATTTACCAAATTCCTTGCTCCTATGGAAAAACTTACATAGGTCAAACGGGTAGATCCTTCGAATCCCATCTTAAAGAGCATATAGTTAATACTACCCACAATCGAATCTCCAAATCAGTTATCTCTRAGTACTCCTTTAAATCCAAACATATGATTTGCTTTGAAAAAACTAAAAGTCTAGCCTCAACCCCTTATTTCTCCTCATGCCTCATTCAGGAAGCTCTTTAAATTGAAAAACATCTTAATTATTTTAATCGGGAARATGGATACAAACTTAGCCAATCTCGGAAGCCCACCATTCATCACCTTGATCATTAGGCCACATTTGTCYAGTTTTTAGTCACCAAATTGTCTCCATCCTTTCCCTCCTCTTCGTATTTTCGCTTTGATTTTTTCCTCACAATCTAATTGTTCCCTTTGGTTTATCATCTCACTGAAGCCTACTTATATCTTTGTTTTCTCTTTGCCTTTTCAATTTATTTCTCCTACTTTATTTTCATTATTATCATTTTATATTAACAATACTATTTAATTATAGAAGGAATCCTATCATTTTTATGATTAATCTATCTCAAAATCTTGTAATATTTCATTATTATCATCTCATATTAATAATACTCTTTAATTATAGAAGGAATATTATCATTTTTATGATTAAGTTATCTCAAAAACTTTTAATACTTCATTATTCTCAACAACCCAATTTACTTCTTTCATTAATATTTTATCTCAACGATTAATTGGAATATTATTTTAATTTCTTTTACTTTATTATCATTATTATTATCTCATATTAACAACATTAATTAATTACTGAAGAAAAATTATCATTTTATTAATACTTTATTATTCTCATCAATTTAATTTACTATTTTCATTAATAGTTTATCTCAACGGCTAATTCAAATACTTTATTCACATCATCCTTATTCCTCTCTTCAATGGTCGTTTACCGATCTTCCTCTTTAAATACAACCTTCAACACTCTTTTCTAACATATTGACTTCATGTGTTCCTAAATATGGGTGGAGTATCCACTCAAAACGTTGGATGTTTCAAAACCTCGTACACGGGTTTTATCCAAAACAATTCTCTAACATTATGAATAACTGTGGAAACCTACATACTCATATGTTTTGTTTTAAAATGTGTAGAGGAAAGGTATATAAACCATATCTTCATGTGGGACATTCATCAACATCACAACAAGGTATAAGTTCTTTATATGGTCTTTAGGAATGAAGGATTTGTCTAGGTTGAACCGGGGTGAAATCCTCTCAAGGTGCTTAGACAAATCATGGAGCTGACCTCCCAAGTTAAGAGCTCATTGGGACATCCATACAACTATGCAAGGTTGGTTAACATCCATTTGGCCATGTACCAACTAATTCAAAATCTCATCAATTATTGCATTCAGTTCAAGTCCAAAGGGTGGAGATCCAGGTGATTTTGGAGGCAATGGTGGTATTTGGTCCAAAGGATAAGGGTTTTCTTGCAAGGCAAGTCCAAGAAAGTCCTCTACAAAATCAACAAGAACTGCTTAGGGATTTTGGATACAAATTTTACAAGCAGGCCCGCATCTAGGTAGCACAGGTGCTACAATAGCTCATCGATTTACTCAACTAATGCCTGAGTAGTCGCATAACATTAACCTCGGGTTTAGGAACATCAAACAAATTTTCAGGTTTTTCAAACACAAGGGATCTATCTTCGCAATCATATTCTAGTTTAATGGTGTTGCCCCTAGTATGGAAAAAACTAGGCTAAGCTTCATGGATTGAAGGATTATTAAAGGTTTGTCTGTGTGAAGATCGAGAATTTCTACCAACCATACAACTCAAGAACTCCTTATAGCACCAGTTTTTATTGACATGAGCAAAGTTCCCTTCAACAAACAAGGGTACTCCTCATTATAAATCTAAATTAGATATTGCACCATTTGGAGTAGGAGATCCATCTGGATTTTGGCCTAGCAGTCATTACTAAACTGAGTGGGGTGTGATGGAAATGCTAAGTGTAGTATTCAGTGTGTGATTAATCTAAGTAAATAAAGAAAAAATTTCCAACACATCCTAGATGGGAGAAAAACTAATTAAGCAAATAGAGGGTTAATTACAAATACCTGCTTGCATTTCCAAAATAGTTAGTTGTTAGAGAAAAGCAAAGACATATAAATAATGAATGGTACAAGTGAACAAACTAATCTGAAACAACAAGTCATTCATAGCCATCTATCCACCAACCAAGAACAATAAATATCATAAAATTAATTTAAATGTCAAACCATAAAATTCACAGATGAATAGTCAACACATGAATAGTATAACCTTACAATGGTGCAAATGATAATACAAACACTATAAATAATTCATAGAAAGTTCATCACACAACACCAATTACTCCTCCTCAAATATGTCCCTCGGGGATTCTTCTCACCAAAATTCTTTGCAGTAGCTCTGAAAACTATAAAAAGCCCCTAATACCAGGTGCTCTTGGACATGTGTAGCCTATAAGTTGCAATTGTTTCTTGGGACTTCTTGACTTCCCTTAAACAACTAAAACCTTTGGACTTCCTTAGTTTTTTCCTTTTCCTAAAACTTTGTACAATTATACATTGTTTTCAAAAAGAAATATTATAATTGACCTTGAGCCTTATCTTCTATGTAAGTTACCCAAACTTCATGTTGGGAACAAATTCCCAACACTCACCTAAATATAAGTTCCTCTACGGAGATTTCATATGTGCCAGCATCTCGAGTCAAGGGGGTCATCTCATTTTTTAGTCTGCTCAAAATTTGATTGATAAAGTTAATATCTCTGGATGGCCCTGCTTATATGTGTTATTTCAATGCTTCTTACTTGACTCAAGTGGCCATCCCAATGAAAATCCCTCTAGAGTGGATATATTCTTCTAACTCAACCAAAATTTGTTAATCCATGGGTCTCGATACACCCATGTATCCAAGTTTAGGCAATCAACACTTTTCAACCAATTTCTCAACAATGATATGTAGTCATGTACAATTGTTGGTTGAAATAGTTATTTCCTTTTCCAACATTGAGCCTATTCTCTAGTTATTGGCAAGCACTACATAATTGAGTTGATTCTCCTTCTCTATTATTTTGGGAAAGTCTGGGGGTGTATTATGATCTTCCTATTGCCACCTATTCAACTCATCCATAGCTATGTGAACTCCATGAAATTCTACCTTTTTGTTCATAATCGTTTCTAGCAAGGCTAGCAAATTCATAGACAAGTCCTAGAACTCTCTTAGGCTAGCATACCATTTCCTTAGTGTTGTTCCTATCTCTTCTTGTAGCTTCTATGCATAGGATCAAAACTCAATGATGTTAGTTATGTCTACCTTGTAATGTTTGATTTCTTCCATAAGGTCCCTTATTCTCACAGCGTATTCCTCAATCTCTTGATTCATGATTCTAACATTCAATTCTGCAATTTGTAAGAATGCCACTCCAACCGAGGCTAAGGCTATATTGTCCTTTCTTGTTTGCATGATGAATGGAATCTATGTGGTTATGGAAAATGTTGGGTCCCCTCATATTGCAATCCTTTAGTGAGCTTGTATTTTGATCCTTCCACTGGATTTGTCAAAAATAAAAGAATTGAGGCTTGCTACTATGTTAGGTTTGTAAGGGGTAAATTAACCTATTCTAAGCTCACCAAGAGAATAATGGCCTCCTTCTAAGGTAGTTCATGAAGTGCCAATGGAAGTCTCTTTTGGCCTAGTGTCCATTGGGTATGTATCTTGTGCTTCTTTTTGAGATTTATTATCTTCTTCTTCTCTCGTTATCCTTCTTCTTCATCTCATCTTAGCTTTTCTTATTGCTCCCTTCTTATTCTTTATTACTCTCATTCTTGTTGCTTCTTTTTCACTTCATCTTCTTCTTTCTTTTTCCCATTTGCTTAGCTTCTTGTTTTTTATTTTCCTTCTCCGATGCTACGTTAGCTACAACTTCTTATTCTTGCTAAAGCCTTAGTGCTTCAACTTATTTCTCCAATCTTTCCTTTTCAGTTGTTGCCTTGGCTACAACTTCCTTTTCATCCCTTTCCAAGAATTCCTTTTCTAATTTGTCTTTTTTTCTACTCAGAGTTGACTCCCATTCTAAAAATAATTTCTTCATAATTAGTGGCTCTTCTATAAAGTTATTCTTATTGAAATACCTCATTCCAGTAATGACCATTTGTACTTACAAAGTTTGCGGTGTTGGTTGATGATGCCCAATGGGTCATGCCTGTGGAATATTTCCTCACCAAAATGAAAAGTCACAAGTATATCTACTTCTACCTGCACTTCCTTGCCACCTTTAAAAATATATGATCCCACATGGAAGGAAAATGGGGGCCAAGGTAGTTTCTTGTCTCGAGCTAATGCCGCCCTGACTCCATGTATCAAAGTGTGATATGCAATTTCTTGCAGAACTAGCTTATCTAGTATGAATTTGGGGAGAAAATGTGGAGATTTTGTTGCTCCATAAACTCTTATGAATGTCCCCTTCTCTAGAATGTACGAGTCACATATCATGCTTACTACTTGTGGTGCTTTGTTCAACATACATAGTGCTAGGGCATAGAATAGAAACCGGTATAAGAGATTTAGGAATTGTTCACATATCTTGTGATAGTGAATATGGTTCTTGCGTTCCCATTTGACAATATACATCTATGGGAGGGTCACTGGACTACCACTACTATCCCATACCCAAGAAGGCATGAATCAAACAAACAACATCCAACAAGTAAGAATACATGTGAACTATAGGATGTGTCCCAGGCACTGTGTTCTTAGTTGTCGATATGTTCTACTCCAACACAGTGGAGAGAATAGCTACCCAATTGAATATCATGCTAGTTTTGGTGATTCTATATATCAAGGGAACCCATTATTCCTTGAAATTCAAGGTGTCTTCTTCTTCATAAAGTCTACACAATAGGGMTACAATAACAAGAATCCACTAAGGAGTTCTCAACAACTTCATGGGCTAAGTTAYTATGTTCCTTGCCTTAAAAATCTTAGTGGGTACCCACCAACTCTTCATTACTTATGTGCGGTCAAATAGGAATTGCAAGAACCATTCCTCAGTGAGATCAACTTATGATGCAAGGAACTTGTAATATCTATGTATGATGGAGTTAAATGATACAATAGCTTTCCCATTGACATCCTTGACTAGCATGGTGACCACATTAGTTTAGTTGATTATCCAAGAGATGGTCTCTACACATGGGAATACAATAGGGTGCACAACCACTTTCTGTAACTAGGAGCATTTAAATGCATGGTAGACTCTGCCATTAAGATCAATATCGTTGTGGAGTGGCCTCATTGGATATGTATATTGTTGGACAATTTGATATATGTCCCATCATTTTTATACTATATCAGTATCTGTGCAACAAGTTATGTCATCATATATTGGTCCTGGTGTACCAACATCTACTTTTGCTTCCTCTTCTAAGTATGGGGTTGCTTTGAAGATTGGGCCATTTCCCTTCCTAGCCTTCTTGGAATCCATATCAAGATGTGGCATCTCATCCACATAAAAAACATCATATATTAGCATGGTTAGTTTCTAAAATAGGTATAAATGCATGTGTGGAGACAAATAGCAAGGATTCAAAAAATTCATTATCTCTTAATGATGGCCATCTTCAAGGAGGAGGATTTTTGCACTTAAGAATGTTGCCTCAATGGTTTCCCCTAAACTCATGTTATTTGTAGATTCACCCAAAGGGGATGACAATTACCACAACCATAGTTCTTGTAAGACCTACACAAAATGAGCCAGTGTATGGTTGAAATCGCTAGAAGAATAAGTGGAGGCTTTTATTTTGGAAGTGGAATGCGATTCCCTTTGCTTCAAGTGATCTCTACAACGTACTCAAAGTTAAATTTTCACATGTGGGGGGGATGGAAAGAGAATGATGGGGGGGGTAGTATAACAATGACTTATCCCTCTAATGGACATGGAGGAGAGATATGGTTGGTCAAAAACAGCTAATAATCATTCAAGACTACTACTGCTTCAAAGAAGTCTCTCACACCCTAGGCTATATGAGTTCGATTTTATATGTGCTTGTTTCGATAGATGCTTAGAAATGGATATGAATAGTATTCCACCCTAATGCATTTCATATGAAATGGCCTTTCAACCGACCAATTTCTATTGTACAAGGATTGGGGTTATCAAGCTTCGTAAAGGTGAGGTGTTCTAGTCGAAAACAAGGGTTTCTGCTAGTGAGGGGAAGTGTTTATTTGTCGGGTCGCACCAAAGAAAGATCTAGGAAGACAGACGCATGGGATCCAAGATTAATCCATTTTATAAGGGTTGTGTGACATGAATAGGTTGGTCAAGGTGAACTTTCTTTTAATTTATTAAATTTTGCAAACAAAGAATATTCCTAGACCTTTGGGGATGAATGCATACCTAGAAGAAGTAGATTGGTGAGATTTTGATGTTAGTATATATGGTGGTTCAATCATTGGTCATATTAGGATGTCATGCAATCGATTAAGTGCACTCAAGGAAAAATAGAGAGCGAGAAAATTTCAAGTGCAAAGGTGAAATGGTAAAATAACAAAGGGAAAAACTTGTCATGTAACTTGAAAAGACTCTTTTGACCCTAATTTAAAAAGATTGAAAAAGTCACATCATGGGTCCCATCATTGTATTGCATGGAAGGAAAAATTGGTATGGTGTGATATAGAAGTTGTTTTCATGGCATACGGAAACCTAAGGAGATATTATGTGTCACACAATAAAAATTTATGATGTGATGTGTTGCGAGAGGAAGAAATTTCATCGCGATATGTCGTGCCAAAGATTATATTTTGCAGGACAACTCACTTGATTTCAAAATTTTGGTCAATGTGATATGTCGCAGGAGGAGATTATTTCTTTGTGGTGTGATATGGTGCAAGTAAGGGAAACTTTGAGCAGTGTGATACAGTGAATTTACTTTTAAGATTTTGATTCTTTTCTCTTTGTCACAATGATGAAAAAGTTTGTGAAATGTGGTGTATCGTGACCATAGATGGCTTCAGGGCGATATAGCACAAGGAAAAAAAAATCATGCGATGCAAAAAAATTA
The DNA here is from genome assembly GCA_032191745.1 of Picea mariana. Lineage (NCBI taxonomy): Eukaryota > Viridiplantae > Streptophyta > Pinopsida > Pinales > Pinaceae > Picea > Picea mariana. The sequence continues at coordinate 9,333 of JASDQU011374931.1, read as the reverse complement.
ATTCTCTTTACAAGTTTTGAAGGCTTCAAAAAGGGACAAAATGGCACAAAAGGTTGAGGAAAAAGATGAAGGAAAATCTTTGGGGTCCAGGGAGCTTTAAGAAGGAACAACAAAACCAACCTCATGAAAAACTTAAAATTATAGGGATCAATCAAGGCAAATTCCATGAAGGCTCAGAAATATGGAAAGAAAAGGAGGGGCCCCATGCTATCTTAGCCTTCATCAGATGTTGAAAACAAAAAATAGAATGGGAGGTTGTTGCTAGCTCAAAAATATCTCATCTCTAGTGTATTTGTCCTTGCAATAATCCATATATTTTTCTATGAATGTTTGCTTCATTTTCTCCCAACTAGTAATGTCATTTCCTTCCAAACTCTTGAACCAACTCAAGGCTAAATATTTTAAGGTAGATGGGAATAGATTTAGCTTTTGGGCATCTATAGCATAGTCATATGTCCTATAAATAACCTAAAACTCAAAGAGAAAGGTGTTAGGGTCTTCTGTAGGAAGGCCATGGAAATGAGGTAGAGTAGCATGATTAATATTCTTCATCCTTGTTTCTTGATTAGTTTCTTGAATGGGGAACTCAAATATCTCATATTTCTCTTGTCCTTATCCTACCATGTTTTTTTAAGATGGAGATCCTTCATCATGTTCAACTTCTCTATTAGCAAGAGGATTCACAATCTCAAAGAAGGGATTAATAAAAATCCCAACACTTTTTAAGGTCGATCAACAAATTCTTCAATAATTTGTTGGATGTCTCCTTCATTGTCCTCTTGTTGTTATACTTGATCACTTGAACTACACCAATAACACATGTTCTTGGTAAAAATATACCATGTCTATCTCTAGCTCGATGTATGCACCAATTATGAAATGTTGTTTTTTTTTTTTTTTTCATATTTTTCAAATGAATCCTAATGTGGTTTTAGCAACCTCCTTGGAAACAATGCCAAAAAGTGTCAAGCCAAATAATTGTCGCAATGAATGCTAAACACCTCATCTCACTTTAAATTTCAACCTAGGTTTCATGCAAACTTATGAGGTGTTGTGGACTATATATGAAACTACCAAAGCCTTAATCTAAAACTAATATTCTAGAAAACTACATAAATGAAATGCTCAACTTTTGGCAAGTCCTTCCCCTATGCTTCATACCATCAACTTTCAGATCTTCATTCTAATTCCTCTGACAATGTGTAAGGGAAAATATAGGTCTCAAATCATATTTTGTGGGATAAATAACTAGGTCAATGCATTGATGGATCTAATATCCTAAATGTAGCTTTCAGACAGTTAATCCTTACAACTTTTGTAACCATGGATTTCCCAACAAGCATGTTTTATGTACTTAACATTATAAAATTAAATAATAGAAATTAATTACATGAAGTATAATTGTTGGAAATATCATAAATTAACTAATTGTCTAGTCTAACGCAGAAGTCTATAATCTTACTATAGAAGCCCATAATCAACACTAAAATAGAATTCAAAAGGTAATAAGAGATGCATAGATAGATTCCCAATCCTCTCCTTGAGTGGGCCCTACTCAAGGATGTTACAGGAACCCTTTTTAAAAAATAACACTAAAATATGTAACAAAATTACCTTCTTCTCTTATTTGAAATTTGTCATAACAATAGGGCAACAAGTTGCCTTATACTACAACTCAAACTATCAATAGTATTAGATAAATTATAACATGGAAAAACAATGTGTGTCCATAATCTAAAATCATATTCTCTTTTTTATGCTTGAATGGAAAACCTAACTGAACTCCCAATCACTGGCTTCCGAAGAGAATTCAGTTGCACTTTAACTTCCTCTTCATCAATATGCTGGACATGGCAATACACTTCAACCTGTCGGATCCAATTATCTATCTTTTCAAGATTAGCATCTCCATTAAACATAGGTAAAGCAACTTTTACATCAAGCTTTAATAATGGTTTCTTAAAAGAGGCTTTATGGCTAGAATAATGAGAATGATGAGAATGCTCAGAGGAAGAAGAACTAGAACTCGAAGGTGAAGATAGAGGCTCAGGAGGATCTCCTCCATCCTCTTGGTTTACCGAAGCATCATCATCTCCATGTGCTTCCTTTTTCTTCCCTTTCTTTTTCATCCTCTTCTCGTAATCTCCATACATTCGCTCGACCATTTATGACATGCGATAAAATACCATGTGAAAGTTTTTCTCATGTTCATCACGCTTGTCCTCTTCTGCCATTTTCTTCCTTCTGTATACATGACCAACTTTGGGATTGAAAGTATTAAGATTTCCTTCACCCTGCTTATGCTTGGCCCTAGTAATTATTCACACTCAACAATTCAATTCAAAGATGACTTCTCTGATACCAACATGATTCGGGATCTTTTCATCGTGACTTGTAAAGAATTGCATTAAATGAGCATAAATTAAAGTGCACCATTAAAGAAGGGAAAAATTAAAAATGAAGAGACATAAGCATCAAATCTGAACACAAAAACTACGTCTCCGAGTCATGCTCTCAAATGGGTAGGCTCTTTCATTAACTCAGCAAAATAATTTGGCAAATACATAAATATACCTCATTATGAAATCAAGCTGGAAAAATAATGCTCATATCATAAAACAGACATCACCATTGAATTCATGGCGTCAAATTACCAAAAAATGATTGTCTCCATGCTCTGATCCAACTCTGCCACTCCCAAGCCCAAGAAGAATTATGTCTCGATTTTCATGCCCTATGCAACCTGCAATAATGATAGTTTTGTCTCGAAATCCATGCCCGTAGGTCCGTACGGTCTATGCCTCTCCCCCAAATCTGGGAGGATTACACCTTTTAAATAATATCCATGGGCGGATGTACCAAGAGGTACCTGTGGCACATTTATTGTGGGCTGATTCGTTAAGGCTTGGGCATTGCGAAAGTTTCGGGGTCAAATCCCATCGGACTCTCTCTCT
>JASDQU011374929.1:11327-24675 GCA_032191745.1 Picea mariana | reverse complement strand
AATCTTATATTCTTCTGTTGAGTTATCTTTTACTCCTTTCCTTTTCCTTTCTTAAGTCAACTTAAAAATATAACTTTTAACTTCTTGAGTTCCCCCCCCTTCAGTGTGAGACTATGACCTAGTGGGGGTGCCCAGGCCACTAAGTCTCCTCATTACCTCTCTAAGAGGTGGGGGACATTACACTTGGACAAAGCACATCCTTTCTTTTGTTCATCAAGCTCTAGGATTCAATATGACCTTAGGAAGATATTCTCGCTACATAGAGTTGTGTCCTCCTCTGTTTGGTTATTCTTCCAAACATATGGAGAGTTCACATTGCATCCTACATCTTGAACTTATGTCAATGTTGTGTTCACTCAGTTTCATCTTTTGTCATGTTTTTTCCTAAGTGAAGATTTACTAAACTTGACTCATCCCTTCTGCAGTTTGTCTCTTGTCCTCATGCCCAACCACCCCGAAAGTCCAATCAAGTCCTTCCTCAAAATCAATGAAGATCTCTACCTGATCACCAAGATCCTCTTGTTTATTCCCGACTAGTCGTCGAAGAACTATGGGTAGTGAAGCTGTACACTGATATTACACTCCTACCTAAGTTTTGAAGATTTTGAAGTTGTTTCTTAAGATCTGAAGACCTCATCTCCAGCCATCAGGTGTGATTGGCTTCTTGAAGATGAATGCTATACAAGTATACTTTTTATTTTGAGATGTAGATCCATTGTGTACTGCTCAAGGATACACTTTATATAGTTATATGGTATGGATCTACAGTGTATTTGATTGGCATCCATGATTTTATTTCGTACCGAGCATGGGTATGCCCACCTTGGTGAGACAAAATTTTATTTTGCAGATGTCACCTCCTGAAATCTGGTCCCTGCGTTCACTTTCTTCGTACGTTGGTGAATATTTGTAATGTATTTCATCAATTAGATGCTCTTCTAACCTCACACATTAGGGGGCATATGTTATAACCCTAAATTGCACTAGACATGCATACCTGACATCAGGCCATATTACTTGTTATCTTTTCCAAGCCATCATTGAACAACTCTTCCAAAAAACCATTGTTTTGAATGTGTATGCGCCCTATACCACTACTTCCTGTGTACACAGGCTTGTTGCACCATTATAGCCCACGTACACTCACAAAAAGCATGAAAAATGAAAATTGCAAAGCGATATGGGTTTTTAGGCCGTTACCTAACCATTTGACTGCCCATATCCAGTCACCCCAACCGTTACTATCTCTTTTGGCATATAATATAAGGTGTTGGGGCCCCATTCCAAGAAGAAGCATGAGAGCATAGAAACGCTTCCCATTTTAGTATTCCCCCTTTGCCCCAATATTTTGCAACCACATTGTGAGTTTGAGCTAGAATTCCTTCTTCCTCCATTGCAAACCCTTGCCATTTCCCTAGGGAGAATTGAAGAGGAGAAGAATATGTGGAAGCATTTGATGCATGGTGAAGAGGAGCCTAGGACCAAGTTCGAGGAGAAGTTTTTGGTCTCATATTGTAAACAACTTTTGTGAGATTAATATAAAGAAATACTTTTTTCATCCCGCCAAATGATGTCTTAAATATTTATCATTTGTTTACATTCTTTTTTGTGATGTCTAACCCACTAATCTATATATAGAATGCATGATTGTAGTTACTTGTTTGGATTTTTGTGAATGGGGGTTGGCCTTGGCAGGAGATCTTTAGTCGAGAAACAACTAAGCGCAAAGGGATCGACACCGGACACGAAATTTACGGTATGCCTACCGGATCCCTATACTTTGTCTTTTGTGTATGATTTTGGGGTAGTGATAGGATAGTTGTTAAAAGTAGGAGACTTTAGATGGTTAGCTCTGCCTGCACTTTAGAACCTTGGTGTATTCCATAGAGGGGTTTTTCCGATATAGCATCGTAGCAAGCTTACTAGACTTTTACCATCTGTATGACTCGATTTTAGAGCATTTTGACTTTTTTGTCGAATATTCGCATTGGCTGGACCTGAAAGTCTTTTTCTATCTCTACTTGAATCAGATGCCCATCAATAACATGGTTAGGATTATGTACATATTTGTTTTATCAAATATACATGAAATACATTATGCACATTCATGGAAGCAGACAATGCAAGCATGTATGCAGCTGGCCCTATTATGTCCAATATCTCAAATGGCCCACATAATCTGGCTACTATCTTTGTACAACTACCCAACTTCACAGAGCTCTTCTTTGGCTTCACTTTTAAAAGAACATGCTGCCCCACTTTAAATTATCTAGTTGTCCTATTCTTATCTGCATAATTGTTTTGTTTATCTTGAGCTGCCTTTAAATTCTGCTTAATTCTAACCATATGGTCTTCCATACCCTTGAGAAAGTCTATCCAAAGTGCCACTCTATCTATTGGGTTGTCCCAACTCACTCGATTATTTCATTTCCTACCATAAAAATCTTCAAATGGGATCAGTTTCAATGAAGCTTCATACTCGTTATTCTAGGAAAACTCAACCAAGTGCAAGTAATATTCCCACTTAGAGGGCATATCCATCACATACATTCTCAACATGTCTTCTATTAATTGGTTGACTCTCTTTTTATTCCCATCTGGATATGTATGGTATGTTGTGATAAAGTTCATATTTGTACCAAATCCTTTAAATGATCCCCTCCATAAATTTGAAGTAAACTTTGTATCTCTATATGAAACAATTGCCTTAGGTATCCCATGCAACCTAGCAATCTCCCTCATGTAAATTTTTGTAATATTAGCTATTGTATGGGTCATTTTTACAGAAATAAAATGAGAAAGTTTTGTTAATTTAGAATCTAATACCATGATTGAATCATGTTGTCTTGTTCTCCTGGGAAATTTAGTTATAAAATGAATGGTTACCACTTCCCATTTCTTCTATGGAATTTGTAATGGTTGTAGAAAACCCGTTGGGTTCCTATGCTCATCCTTAACTCTCTTGCATTCCATACATCTCGAAATGTAATCAACAACATATTTTTTCATTCCTAGGAAAAAAAATTGTCTTCTTACTGCTGTAATTGTTTTCTGGTAACCGAGGTGTTCGACATATGGAACATTATGCATTTATTTTAATACCAAATTCCTAAGTTCTGTTGAAATAGGAACATAAATTCTATTTTTATGAATAAGTAATCCATATTCCTTCACCTCATATTCTTTAATTTCCAGTTCTCCATTTTCTTGTTGTAAGATTTCATTTACCTGTAGGTAATGCTGATCTATGACAACAACATCTAAAATTCTTCTCTTTAAATCTGAATTATGCATACTAACAGTTGTAGCATGCATGACATGTACTCTTCTACTAAGTGCATCAACAAATTTGTTTTCTTTTCCATTGATATGCTTTATTTTAAAATCATATTCAATTAAAAATTCCATCCATCTCATCTTTCTGGCATTTAAAGTTGGTTGTTCAAAAATATATTTCAGAACACTATGGTCTATTCTCAATTCAAATCTCTTCCCCGTGAAATAATGCCTCCACATATTCAAAGCGTGAAAAATGAAAGAAAGTTCCAAGTCATGTGTGGCATAGTTCCTCTCATGTTATTTAATCTTTTTCGACTCATGTTGGAGGCAGGCCAAAGGCCAAAGTGGAAAAGCATGGCATTTTTGGAAAAGAAAGCATGCACGAGCAAAGCGACAGCTGGAATAGAGAACAACATGTGTGCATGCAAGGGAAACCAACAGTTGGAAGGAAGAAAAACATGCACACATGGGATGAAGACCTAATGACGGTAGGGTTAGAGTTTTGGTAAGGTATTGTAAATGCATGAAGAGCCCAAAATGTATAAATAGTGATACGTAGGTATCACACTGGGTTGGATTTTGTGTGGTTCATTTCAATTGGTGACAAATTACTATTAGGCTATTGTAGTTACGCATGAGTTGATGAAATATGTAATGTTTTTATATGAGACCTATCTTGAATAAGTTGTTGAGATAGAGGGGACAAGGGAGAGTAGATATTGAGGGTTATATTGCAAGCTATAGAGCCTGGTACGATCTAGTCCACCTCATATAGATCTCACCCGACTGAGAAGAGTTGTAAGCACACGATGCTGTAGATGCGAGCATAATATAATAAAAGAGATGAGATCCAAATCTTTGTGGACGTAGCCCCAGAGGGGGTGAACCACGGTAACATCTTTATTGTGTGATGAATGTTATCATATCTCTTGTTTTCTGAAGCAATTATTATTATGTTGAATGAATGAGTTGTTATATTGTCTGTTCAAGTGCATTTGCGAAATTGAAGGAATAATCCTATGGATCTATTGCATAAATTGTGAATAACAATATGTTTCATTTACAAGTCATAATAATTGTTCAATATTTAGCTCAATTATCTCACACTAAATCCTAGGCTGTAAAAACCTGAGTATTATAGCCACCCATTAAAGCTATCTCAGGTGAGACTGCGCAATGCATTTTGTGTGTTGCATTGCCTTCTGGTTTACCAGGAGGGCCAATAGTTTTAGAGTTTTTGTTCGAAACCCGAACAAACATGAACCCTAGTTCAATAAAATCAGACAGTATAGGAGTAAGTAACCAACAAATGGTTTTGTTTCCGTTGGTAGGAACATGAGAGGATTGTGTAGAGAAGATAACTCGAAGATCTGTCGGAAGAATATTAAGAAAAGGTTAGTGAAGAGAACGATGAACCATTAGGATGGAATGTTGAGGCCATGGAATCCCACAAAAGAAGAGATTGAAACTTGGCTAAGAACTAAGGAGCTAGAGTTTTCACAAAAAGACAATAGAAACCCTAGACTAACACCTCGCAAATATATTGAGAAATACATGTTTACTGATTTACATGAAGTTGTTTTCTGTGATTTTCCACATCTATTACAGGAATGGATACTAAGGTTGAAGGATAACCACACAATGAACCAGATTTGATAGCTAGAGTGGACCCCAGTACAGATTGAGCAACTTCAACAGGTGAACAACAAGTTCACCTGTGTAATATACTTTTGGCTTGATAATATTGTGGTAGGCTTTATCAGAGAGTTTACAGTAGACACAACAAAGTGGTACAACACAACAGAGCAAGGGTTTCTACAGGGCCCTCAAGGAAGGTACATTCAATCACTCTATACTTCGATTAAGATATTGCTATATAAAAAAGGTGTAATGACAATGGAATTAGACAACTCGATTTCCTTGCGTGCATGTAGGAAGGGGGGAAGCACTGAACAAAGAGGAGAAATGGAAGGAGCAAAGGATAAGGGCAAGCAGGAAGAACCCTTGGAATAGATAATGATGGAATATGACCAAATTAAGAAGATCATGGAGACAGTTGAAATGATGTGTAGCACAGTACCCTACCAATACAAGGTTAATTCCAAGAAGAGAGTCGTAGCTGCGAGGGAAGGCTTGGCGAGTGATGAGGAAGAGGTAGAGGATCTTTGAGCTCTGGAGGAGATTGAGGAAACCCTTTGTGCAATGTATGAGTGGACGACGAGAGGTCCAATAATGGGAAGAGAAGGAAGCAATCCTATCCATATTAATGTCAGTGTGGAACCCATAAACCCATGTGTGAATAATACACCAAAGAGAACACCACTATTTAGACAACCAAAGTTCAGAAGTAGTCAGACAGTAGGAAGTACATCTACACAAGGAACATCAACCGGAGGAGTAAGTTCAAGAAACACTATTTAGGTATCTACACCACGTGGGGGTATTATTTCAGCATTAAAAATGGCAGGACACGATCCCACCATCCGGTTACCCAAATTTTGAGAAGCAACAGAAGACACTATTAAATATTTGTTCATTTGTTCAAATCTCCAGGAAGAAAAATAGATCACTGATGAAGATACCAAACTTGCACAACTAGCTATTACACTAAGAGATCGTGCACTATACTAGTACATGAGTTTAGACACAAATAGTTCCCCTCAGATGACAAGGATAATGGCATACATTAAGAATCTATTGGTAAGTGATTTCCAGAAGCCGATATCAGAGGATCAGTACATGAATGACATGATTGAAATAAGATAGAAACCATGAGACTCTGTATGGGATATTGATCAGAGTTTCAAGCAACTGAAGGGAAAGTTAAAGTATCTCATGACCAAGATGTAGCATAGACACTTAGTTGTCAATTCAATGTTACCACACTTAAAATACCCTTTGTGATAACAGAAGTTCCAAATGTAGGGAAAATATCTGCAAGCATCCTTACATCTTGAAGAAAATCAGTATCAACAAATGAACCTATCTATTGAAGAACTGAAGGAGGACTTGAAGAACTTAGTGGTTCAGCTGAACCTAAATAAGAACAAGGATAATTGAGAAGTTGTTTGGTGTACCAAATGCAGTATAGAAGGACACCACAAGAATGAATACCCAACATCCATGTAGTATATGGCAGCAGGAAGGCCAAATCCACTACCAACAGGAGGACTATGGTGTGAAATTTGCAAGAAATTGAGTCATGACCCTTATCACTACACGATGATGTAGAAATACCAGACAGTCCCAAAGAGCTCATATTGCACCTTTTGTAAGTCAGTGGGCCATAATGACAAATATTGTAGAGCTATGGAGTTGATGCGAGAAAGGACATCTGACGCATATAGGGTGCAGGAAGAAATAATGACTGGGAATGACGTACCACAATTTAATCAAGGTCCATCTCCATACAACATTGTGAAACAGTAGTATAATTTTGCACAGAAACCATATAATAATGTGAAACTGTAGTAAAACACGACACAATATCAGTACAATATCGTGCAGTATAATCAGGCACCTCCATATAATGCACCAAGAAGAGATCGAGTAGGCTACAGAGGTGGAGGATGAGCAAGAAGAGGTTTTGGACGAGGTAGAGGACTAGTGGTGTGTCACAATTGTAAAAAACTAAGACATTAAACAAGGGAATGCCCACTTCCACCAACAACCTGTATGTATTTTCATGCATCAGACCACGATACAAAAGAATGACCGACACTACTTGTAAAGATCCAGGAAAAGAGGAGCCAAAACAACCAGAATGTTTAGTGGATTTCCACTGAAGCAAGGGATGAAGGAAGAAACATTAATATAATTACCAGTGGAGGATATAGAACAAGGGATAACATAATTCAACAAGCGCTAACACAAAATCAATGGGTGAAATAAAATGCCAAACCAAGGAAGTTGTTCGACGCGCAGAAGGAAAATGAGATATTTAAGCAAGCCCAACAATAATTTCAGAAGGAAGATATTGCGACGACTTCAACTGTGAAACAAAGCAAGGAAGCACCCGAATAGGAAATGCCTCCACTATTGGATCATACCAACAAAATACATTCCATGGGCCAAGTAAGTACAGTCAAAGGATTTTTGCAATCATGTGTAAAGCTATTAAGTGATCCATCATCTGTGAAAATATTGCAAAACATACTAGAAAAATGTAGCGTCAAGATAGAAGAAAATATAGAACCAAAAACTGTCAATCACCTACACACAAGAAGAAGAACAAGTAGGGAATTTAGACTGAATGCCAACATTGAAGATTTCAATAGGGGGAACATTATACTAGATCTAGGATCTGTAGTTAATGTACTACCAAAGAAGACATGGAAATGCATGGGAGAGCCCACATTAGGATATTCACCTGTTCAATTGAAACGGGCGAACCAACAGAGAGTCCTACCGATAGGCAGACTGAAAGGAGTGACATTAGACCTAGATAGAGTGCGCACTAAAGTAGATTTTGAAGTCATTGAAATAGTGGATGAAACAAAACCTTACCTTGCATTGCTTGGTCTGGATTCGTCGTTTGACAACCAGGCCATAATCAACTTAAAGAAAATAAAAATGACATTTGAGTCAATATAATACAAGGTCATCGTGCCATTAGACCCATCAAAAGGAGAGAGGTTCATAGAACCTACTTGTTTGTACCTAGAGGAAATCAACCAATTATACAAAAAATCTGCATGCGATGAGGATTATGTAAACCCAACTACATATGGGATACTCAATTGGAGGAGAATCACTTCCTATGCAACAGATTCAAATATTGGTTTAGAGAACTGACAACAACGGCTACATGAAGTATCCACGAGGCGATGTGCATGAATAGATCGTGCCATAAGATGGGTAGGCACAAAAATCAGAGAACCACCCAGTTTCCACAGAGTAAATGATTTGCAAACATTATTAGCATAGTATGAATATGAAGTCTTAGAGAAATAGAGACCGTTATCACTTTATCTAGCACTCAAGGACACACCTGCATGATGGTGGGATGCACACAAAGAAATAATCACAAACTGGTACTAATGGAAGGGGTTATTGCGCATAAGGCTCGACACAGAACAAAAAAAAACAAAAAACAGAAGTATGATGGACAAAGAGAACCAGTGGAACAGTTGGAGGAGTGTAGAACTCTATGAAAAATGAAACCTCCAGAGGAATGGCCTCATTAATTTATACACACTCTCAAGGGAATCCCGGTGAACTGGTATATAGACTAGGAATTGCGCAAATGAATTACGAACTTGATGCTATTGCAACATAATTTCATAGTCACCTTATACTTTGAGCATGAGAACCCCAACATAGATGCTTCTCTTAAAAATATAAGAGGAGTGATATTCATCCAAGCACCAGAAATAGAAATTATCACAGAAGAGCAACAACATAATAAACAAACAGTCAAGGAATTGTTGTCATGTTACCATGTTCAAGAGGAAGCACCAGATGAATATGATCCATGCGATATTTCGGTTGAATAATAAAAAGAAGAAAGAGGTGTCGAAGGCCTACCCATAGAATAATAAGTCATTTCCTCATTGATTAAAGTAAAGAAAGTCAACATCGAGATAGTCGAGTATCCCAAAATGGCCATCATTGGAGATTACTGCGATGAACAAATAGTGGAAAGCATAACAAATATATTACATGAATACATCGACTTGTTCCCCACAACATTTACAAAGATGAAGGGTATAGTAGGAGAGCTAGGAGAGATGGTGATACCACTCAGACCAGAAGTGAGATCGATCAAACAGCAACCATATAGAATGAAGCCCATATATAAGTAGAAAGTAAAAGATGAGATTGACAGTATGCTAGAAGTCAACATCATAGAATCAGTCGAAGAATCATAATGGATAAGCCTGATAGTTGTACACTACAAGAAATAAGGAGGGATTAGGATATGCGTTGACTCGTGGAAGTTGAACGATGCATGCCTACACGACCCATTCCCCACACCCTTCATGGATGAAGTGTTAGAGAACATAAGAGGACATGAAGCCTACTCATTCACTAATGGATTGTCAGGATACCATCAGATCAATATAGCACAAGAATATAGATACACGACCACATTTGGGACAGAATGGGGATAACATCAGTACACATTTATGTCATTTGGACTAAAGAATGCACTAGAAATAATTTCTAGAGTAATCATTGTTGCATTTAAGGATTTCATCTACCAGTTTCTCAAAGTATACCTGGATGATTGGACAGTCTACAGTTTGTTGAAAACTCATGTATAATTCTTAAGGCTAATGTTGGAAATATGCAGGCAGTGTCAGATATCACTAAATATAAAGAAATGCATATTCAGAACACCGTTCGGGATACTATTGGGACATATAGTATGAAAACAAGGTTTATTAGTATATCTTGCAAAGATTGTAGTCATTGTTAGCTTACCACCACCAAAAAAAATCTGTTGGCTAAGAGCGATGTTGGGACACATTGGTTACTACCTGAAATTTATCAAAGGTTATGCACAGATAAATGGACCAATGGAAAATATTCTAAGAAATGATACAAAGTTTCAGTGGAACGATGAGTGCCAACATGGTATGGATAACCTAAAGGAAATGATGGTCACCGCGTCAATATTAGTCTTTCTAGATTGGGAGAAGACATTCCACGTACTTGTAGACTCATTAGCCATAGCACTTGGAGTTGTATTGGCACATCCATGAGTGGGGGACTTGGATCACCCAATAGAATTTGAGAGTAGAAAGTTATCTGACTTAGAACAGAACTATAAAATGACAGAAAGAGAAGGCCTAGCTATGGTCTATTCACTGTAAAAGTTCAGACATTACATATTGGGGAAACACTTTAAGATGTTCACATATCACTCAGCACTGAAATATTTAGTCAACAAGCCAGTGTTGGGGGGGAGAATCTGTCGATGCCTACTACTATTCCAAGAATTTGACTTTGAAGTAATCGTCAAACCAGGAAAGTTAAATGCAGTACCTGACCACCTATCAAGAGTCACCAATGGAGAAAAACCTACAAACTTGGAGGACAACTTTTCGGATGCAAAAATATTCTCAATTCAGATCACTGATGAATACTTCGTAGATATCATTCAGTACTTGAGTATAGGTACTACGCCGCAAGAGTGTAATATTGCGCAGAAGAAAAACTTGGTAGTCCGCACTGCCAACTATCAACTGATTTCGGGACATCTATATAAGATTGTTATTGGACAAGTCAGTAGGTGCGGACACTAACTGATCTCCCTAGATCCACCTAGATCTAGAACAAAAAACACCAGAACATGACACTCTCCTTAAGTTTTAAATATTCAATTTACTAACTAAAGAGGGATAGGTGACATACCGTTCAAATGTCACTTCCTCTAGCCATCGCCATCCTATATCCATTCCAACACTCATACAATGATGACCCTACAAAATAATGCAACCAACCAAAGTGATAGTAATAGAATAAACTCAATATAAACCTATGTATGTGATCAAGGAATCATACAATAAAACACAACAAGCTTTATAGGAAAGAATTATATTACTATATCATATTAAATGTGAAAGAGAGATTACAACCATGTGATGTCATAAGGTCCCTTTCAACTATCCTTCATTCCCCACACACTTCCACTCCAAGAATTCTGAGAGCATAGATCTGATAATATTCACAATCAATCTTGACAAAGTGGCTCATCTAGCCAAGCTAAAAATCTCCAAAGCTCAATCCAATCCAAGCTAATCCAAAAAAACCTAACTTTCTCCATGAGAGTTCCTCTTGTTTTATAAGTTGAAGAGGATAAGGTGAGGAGGTTAGGATGATCCCACTAAATCGTGAAAGCGAGTAAGATCCAAACCATTCGAGTGCCACCTCACCATGGAAGTTTCTCCTTCTAGAAGCATCGAGAAGATGCTCATTTTTCCCACGTATGAGAATTTTTGCACCCTACCTATATAGAAACCTGTGAACACTTCGTGACCTAACTATGGTGTAGCCTATGCAAATCAGGCATTTTCTCACCCTAGCTATAGTGCAGCATGCGGAAATCCTCTTTAATAGGGTTTTTTACAAAGGAAAGTGCAACTTCTTTTCTCAGGAAAAGTTCTTCTCCATTCTTTCTTCAAGAACTCAGGCCACTGACCCCTCTGAAGGAAATAGATAGGTTTACATCATTAACGATAATAGCGATGATGAAAATAATGTGTAACAGAGAGCCCCCTAAAGTATGAAGTTAGAACAGAGTGATAGCTGAAATACTTTGTCGAGTGTGTGTAGGGAACAAGGAACAGTCAGTCAGAAACCTGCCAACAAACAAGGAAATACAGTACAATAATATATCATCACTGACGTAGGCATTCTCATACTAAGAATACAAATGAATGAGAGCATAAATGATGACATGCAAAGATCCATGTCAAGTAAGACAAGTCATGTCCACCAAACATACATTGTGGATCCATGCCAATATGACTCAAATATGAACATAGCCACCAAAAATACACTGTGGATCTATGTGTTAAAGACTCAAATTTGAACATAGACAGAAGACATACAATGTGGATCTATGGAACAGTACAAACTGAATATACTCTAATGCAACCTGAATCTATGAGAAAAGGTTCAGGGTCTTCATCTCAACCACTCTAAGTATGAATCTAACCATGCGAATACATGTGTTGAATTCGAACATGATAGAAACCACTTGATTACTAGTCAATGATGAGAACCCTTAAAAAGTGTGAGGGAAATCACCATTAATGTCAATGAATCCCAAGGTACTCTAGTACAATCCAACGAATGTGAGTTAATGAGATGAAGTCGAACACTCAGCTGAATCTCTTGATTAGGGGTCAATAATGAAAACCCATTGTCGAAAGAGAGGAAACATGCCATGAGGCATGCAAGTTCCAAGGTACCAATTGGTTTCTAAGTCCAATTCCTAGATAATGAGTTGAAGTCAACAGGAAAAGACTCATCATAGGAGGGCCTTAATGTATCCCACATCAATGACACAAAACAAGTAACAAAATTTGATGTAGATCAGAGTAACAAGTGATTCAGGATTGACTCAGGGATGACCGACACAACCGAAGGCTTAAATACTGCAGACATGGCTGACGCAATAGAAGGCTTTCCAGTTTGAACTTCTCTTTGAACATATTGATGACACAATAACTGTCTTGGAAAATACTGACTCAACAACAAGGATCACAAACCAATTTGTAATCTGATAAAGGAGTATGACCAAAAGACGAGCGGGTTTTCTGACCTAGACATAAAGAGATTGAAAGGGTGTCATGTTCAAAGGTGACTCTTCCATGGATTACAGGTTTAGACACATTTCTTTCTGAATTTTTCCGCCACCATTTCTGGCGAGTACCTCTTTATTTTTACACAAGCTTGAGGAGGATAACATATGCTTGTCAATTTAAGTTCATCCTTCAGACAAGTCTCTAAGAGTATGTTTAATGAACCCTAAGAAGGAGTGGTTTGGTCCCATATGGGCCTTTCGATGTTTGTTTAATGAGTCCAAAGAAAGAAAACTTAGGGGTTTTTCATGTTTAGAGAGTCTGAGAAAGACTTAAAGAGAACTCTCTTAGTTCATTTTTTGTAAAGTAGTCTGATGAGATTGAAAAAGATATAAACTATCGCTCAACATAAGTTTTCTTCAAATACTTTAACGAGCGTGAAGAGAACAAGGTCACTCGACAATCTTTTCATGTTTAGAGAGTCTGAAAAGAGCTTAAAGGAAACTCTAGGGGGTTCCTTTTTTGTATAACCTTTACGAGTCCAAAAAAGTGAGAAAAGTATACTCAGTTACATTCTCATTGATTTACGAGCATGAGAAATAACAAAGACTAAGCTAAGTAACGTATTCTCATGTATTTACGAGCATGATAAAGAACAAAGACTAAGCTCGGGATTGTTTTCATTTTTACGCAAGCTTTAAAACAAAACAAAACTATGCTTGGACCTTGTTTTATTTTTACGCAAGATTGAACCAGAGGAAACTATGCTTGAGGTAAGTGGTAAAGTGATAGTAATAGCATAAACTCAATATAAA
>JASDQU011374929.1:0-11116 GCA_032191745.1 Picea mariana | reverse complement strand
GAAAGAATTATATTACTGTATCATATTAAATGTGAAAGAGAGATTACAACCGTGGCCTTGATGTCATAAGGTCCCTTCCAACTGTCCTTCGTTTCCCACACACTTCCACTCCAATAATTCTGAGAGCATAGATCTGATAATATTCACAATCTATATTGACAAAATGGCTCATCTAGCCAAGCTAACAATCTCCAAAGCTCAATCCAATCCAAGCTAATCCAAGAAAATCTAACTTTCTCAATGAGAGTTCCTCTTCTTTTATAAGTTGAAGAGGATAAGGTGAAGAGGTTAGAATGATCCCACTAAATCATGAAAGTGAGTAAGATCCAAACCATTCGGATGCCACCTTACCATGGAAGTTTCTCCTTCTAGAAGCATCGAGAAGATGCTCATTTTTCCCACGTATGAGCATTTTCATACCCTGCCTATATAGCAACCTGCGAACACTTCCCGACCTAGCTATGGTGTAGCCTGCAAAAATTAGGCATTTTCGCACCCTAGCTATAGTGAAGCATGCAAAAATCCTCTTTAATAGGTTTTTTTACAAAGGAAAATGTAATTTCTTTTCTCAGGAAAAGTTCTTCTCCCTTCTTTCTTCAGGAACTCAAGCCACTGACCCCTCTAAAGGAAACATATAGGTTTACATAATTAATGCTCATAGGGATGACAAAAATAATGTGTAACAAAGATGGGCGCAGATAGAATCTTGCGAAGATATGTATTAGAACACGAAAAACCAAGAGTTTTAGAAGAAACCCATGAAGGAATAGCAAGAGGTTATTATGTAGGAAAAGATATTGCACAAATGAAATTGCATGCAAGACTATGTTGGCTAACAATTCACAGAGACGCAAAGGAGTACTATAAAAAAATGCGATGTTTGTCAAAGGGTAGGCAAACCCAATAAAAGGGACGAGATGCCATTACGACCACAATTAAAACTCCAAGAATTTGATAAATGGGCAATAGATTTTGTGGGACCAATCAACCCACCAACAAAAATACCAAGAGCAAGGTACATTATCATTGTGATGGAATACCTAACAATATGGGCGAAAGTCGCACCAGTGAAGGATTGCAACGCGGAAACAACAATTCATTTTTTATTCGAACAAGTAATCACTAGATTTCGGTGTCCAAGAATTTTAATGAGAGACCAAGGAATGCACTTCACAAACCACACCACTAGCGCTATGACTGAAGGGTTTGAAGTCCATCATTAGAAAAGCACACCATATCACCCACAGGAAAACGATACTGTGGAAGCATTTAACAAAATCCTAGAGAACGCACTAACAAATATCTGTAACATCAACAGGGATGACTGAGATATCAAAGTACCATCATTATTATGGGACTATAGGACTACGTGAAAAAAATTGACAGGCCACACACCATTTAGATTGGTTTATGGCCAAGAAGGAGTGGTGCCATTACAATTTCTAGTACCAAGCTTGCGCGTAGTAGAAATTACACAAATGACAGAACAAGGCACAGTACAGGAGAGACTGAACCATTTAATGACCATGGAGGAAGACTGAATCTTAGAAGGATTCCACCAAAATTTTTAGAAAGAAAGAGATAAATCTTGGCATGATCGACACATCAAGAAGAAAACATTCAAGGAAGGAGACCTAGTACTAATGTATGACAACAAATCATTTCAGCACCCAGGAAAGCTCATAATGCATTGGTTAGGACCATATGTAGTAAAATATATCACATATAGAGGAGATGTACAATTAAGAGACTTATCAGGTGCATAAATCAGAGGGATTATTAATGGGACCTGACTGAAGCTCTACAAGGACAGTCGACCAGCTACCGTGTAGTTAAAAAAAAAAAAAATGAACAAAAGGAAAGAAACAAAAAGGACACATCACACCAGAGAAGTAAATATCAAGCACATGAAGGAGAAAAAACTTAGTGAGGAGAAGGACAACGGTCACATACAAAGGGAAACGAGAGGGAAAAGAAAAGTTGGAAAAAGCAGGATGACATGAGAGCACTAGGAAGAATTAAAGGACGACAAGGATCTATGGGACACCACATTAAAAACATCAACTGAAGATGGAAAGGTAGAGTAATAGAAAGTACGAAACCATCAGAGATGCATTGAACATGTAGTCAAGGTGCATTAAAACCCATAATGAAGGAAGAGTCATTCAGAAGCTTCATGGAAAACCCATACAACAAACGGACGCGGGAGCAAATAGTCTATTCGTGAAAGAAGAGAAGACAAAGAGAAATAGAGGACGAAAAGAACAGAGAAAGTTCACATAGGTCACATAAACCATTCGAACCCAGCAAATGGTTGACATTCACTACCATGGAACCACCCAAGCAAGAAAAAGTGATCCAGACCACCAGAAAAACCAAAGTTCAGACTAGGTCATGAGGACAGGTGGAAGAAGGTGAACAACAACCGTCGAAGATCGTTAACATCAAAAAAATCCCATCCCTAGAAACAACACCTATGCACTCAAAACCCATACTGGAATAAATCCAAGAACCAACACCAAAGGGCACAAACACAAACATACAAATAGAAGTACAAGAGCCACAGAACTAGGAAGCAGAAACCCTGAAGGAGGTACAACTAGAAAACACTGGACCAGTTCCGGAAGGCAATGGAATGAAGACAAATTGGGAAGCAACAATCAAGCCAGATGAGTCTCAAATGACTATATCAGACCACTCACTGGAGGGAACGGTCAAGGATATCACAGGTCAGCCAAAATGACAGACTGAGGAACAAATGTAAGTTGCGGGAACTTCGATCCAGCCACCACCATCAAGGAAAGACGAGATACAGATACCCAACTCACCTCGCAAGAAAATAATAGTAGAAACCATTCTACCACGCATACTATATGGGGTACAGGTAGGACCAGAGCTATCGAGTCACATCGGGAAGCTCAAATACTGAGACCACGACATAGCAGACGAATACAAGTTCTTAGAACTTGCAAAAAGAGTATACATGGAGACAACGGGAATGAGTCGATTTGGGGAACTGATCGATCAACCACTCCAATGGGAAATTGGGTTACAAAAGAAAGGAATTTTAGGTCTGGTGGAGCTACCACATTTTGGTAAGGGTCAACACGCAACAACATGCATCAAGTAGCTGCTAGAAGTCACACATGGTGGGGACATCTAGTTGGACAAGCTCGTGTCGATAAACGTAGAGCTTATCATGAACATAATAGGATTTCCAACTCAGGGCATGGATCTTGCGCAGTTTCTGGATGAAAAATCTAGGGAGAGAGCGCTACCAGAAGACATGAAGAAAATGTATGGCACTGACAGGGGAACAAGAGGGATCATTATCAAGAGGATCAATGACGTCACAACACAACTGGGCATGAAGATCTTATCTTGCAAGCTGCTAATAAAATGTTGCAGGGAGGAAGTCCTAGCTTGAGTCATTGCAGTTGCAGCTCAGTGCACAGAAGGCACCTCAATGAGCTGGGTACCATATCTATTGAATCTATTCCTATTTGGCTGCAAGGATTTGTGGGATCTAGGAACATAGTTCCACTATTCATCATTGATCACAATAATATCCTTCATGGGATGGAGAGAGCCAAGGTATGTAGTTTTTGGAACTAGACCCAAACCAAATCAAGGGGAAATATATTTTTTTCTTAGAGAGAGGCCAGAGGCCAGGAGAAAAAAGGAGAACAAGTCTATCTTTGAAGGATACCTACGCAACCTACAAGAAGCCAACTCCAATATGTGGAGAATAAAACCAGAAGCTATCGCGCGATCTGGGGACATCGCCAACTTCTAGGCCACACGACATACAATGTGGATATAGACAAGGAAGGATCTAAATAAATATTCGCTACAAATGCACAACTGTATCACATAGGGGGACATAGAGATGGTCATCAGTGAATGGGACAATGAGTGGAAGACTCCCATCCTTACCTAGGAAATATCAGAAAGAACAATAGAAGAAGAGGCACGGTAGGGAGAGACCCAACGAAAGGAAATTCAAGTGCCCAAGAGATGAAGAATGGGCCAGGGAAAATCAACATAGATAGAAGAAGGGCCAACGAATACAGGAATGCATAACGGAAATAAAGATAAGACACAACCAGCCAAGGAGCAACAGAAACAAGCTGAGCCCATGCAAGAGACCACCGTAAATCCCAACCCATAGGATCCGAGGGGAAGCAAGCGGCCAACCACGCAGATAGGAGGCATGCACAAGAAATAAAAGGCACAAAGAACACAATCAGAGTATACAATCACGAATGACGATGGGGAAGTGATAGCCCAAATGGTCCAGGATTGTCTATATGAGTACTTTGACCATCATTCACACCACAGGGATAGGATTGAAGAGAAATTGGTATACATGCAGCATCTCCTCAAGAAAATCAAGGAAGCACAACCAACAAGCATCAGGGGACTCGAACCATTAGCACCGCAGACAGAAGGATGAGTGCAAGAAGAGGAACAAGAGTCATTCCAGGCAATACTGTAGTTGTACGTAACATTCCATATCAACCCTAGTCTGCTTCTCATGGATGAAATTATGGGGAAGACACCCTTGAAGGACTTAAGACAAATCCAACTTGTGTTGACAAGGATACCATCAGGGGCACTACATAGGTTGTAGGTTAGTGTAAACCATGAGGTACAGTATTGCACATGCAAACATGTAACTGAATTGAAGTAGGAAACAAAGAAATGAGATGTGCTGGAAATATTCTATGAGTAGGCTAAATCTGAGACCCAGGAGGAAAGGGAGTCTATAAAAGGATTGGAGAAGAAAGTGCTAGGAACTTACAAGAAGATTCCACAGGCTGTTCAGGGAGATGAAATCACAGCAGCAGAAAATATTGATTGGATTTCATAGGGAATCGATCAAAATCAAAAAGAGATCGAGAATATTTGACAACATCCCATACCAACCACTCCACCAATAGTCAAGGAGAAAAGGAAGCAGAAGAAACAATGCAGTTGTAGGAAATAGAGTAGCAGGTCAGTACTGTCGCTGACTTGTTCGATAAAGCAACGTAGCTTTGGACAAAGTTAGAGGAGGATTAACAGGTCCAAAAGTGAGATAAGGAAGAAGAACAAATCAATGCAGTGATCCAAGAACTCAAACAGAGGTAGAATACAATGCCAATTATAGAACACATCAAGGGAACACATGAGATGAAGAAATTACAGGCAAATCTCACTACCGCACAAACACAAAAACAAGACCAGTAGGATCAAATGGAACAGTTGCAATAATGGGTAGCAGAAGTCCTAGCACAAGAAGAGGAAGACAAGGAACATATATCACAGAGCTAGGCAGAGTACATTTAAGTGATCAGTGATGAAATTACAATATATATAGTGGGCACACTCAAGGAGAAGACTTCACAGTAGTGGACACAGGCAACAGAGCTCAGGGAAAAGTTCCAGGTGATCACCAAGGAGGTCGAAGAAGTGCACAAAGGATAGGTGGCTCAGTATGAGCCATGTGTTGGGGGCCTGTTGGAGGCAGGCCAAAGGATACACTGGAAAAGCATGGAGTTTTTGGGAAAGAAAGCATGCACGAGAAAAGCAACATCTAAAAAAGAGAGAAACATGTGTGCATGCAATGGAAAGCAACAACTGGAAGTAAGAACAACACGCACGCATGGGAGGAAGACCTAAAAATGATAGAGTTAGGGTTTTAGTAAGGTATTATAAATGGGTGAAGAGCCCAAAATGTATAAATAGTGATACAAAGGTATTGTAGTGGGTTGGATTTTGTGTGGTTTGGTTCAATTGGTGACAGATTACTATTAGGCTATTGTAGTTACGCATCAGTTGATGCGATATGTAATTTTTTGTTGTGATACCTATCTTGGATAAGTTGTTGAGATAGATGGGATGAGAGAGGGTAGATATTGAGGGTTATATTATAGGTTGAGGATCCTGGTACGATCTAGTCTGTCTCATATAGATCTCACCCGACTGAGAAGAGTTGTAAGAACACATCACTATAGATGTGAACATAATATATTAAAAGAGTTGAGAGAGAAATCTTTGTGGACATCGCCCTTGGAGGGGGTGAACCATTTTAACATATGTATTGTGTGATGAATGTTTTCGTATCTCTTGTTGTCTGAAGCAATTATTATTATGTTGAATGAAGGAGTTGTTATATTATCTTTTTAAGTGCATTTGCGAAACTAAAGGAATAAGTATATGGATCTACTGCATAAATCATGAATAGCTGTATGTTTCATTTACAAGTTATAATAATGGTTCAATATTTATCTTGCTTATCTCACACTCAATCCTAGGATGTAAACAGATGATTATTACAATGACCCATTAAATTTATCTTGGGTGAGACTGTGCAACGCATTCTGTGTGTTGCGATGCCTTCTGGTTTACCAAGAGAGTCGATAGTTTTAGAGGCTTTGTTGGAAACTCGAACAGACATGAACCCTGGGTCAATACAATCAGACATTATAGGAGAGAAGTAACCAACAACTCATAACTAATTAAATTTCCATTTTGAGTGAGGACTCCACCAAGTCCTTCCTTGCATGCATCTGTACATACCACAAAAATTTCATCTGGGTCAAAAATCTTTAGAATATGTGTACTAGTAAGTAATTCTTTAAACAAATTAAAGTTCTTTTCACACTAAGATGTCGATTCAAATTTAATTCCCTTATTTCATAAAGAAGTTATGGGATGAGCAATCTTATAGAACTCTTCTATAAATCTTTTGTAGTAACCTACTAACCCCATAAAGGATCTGACTTCTGAAACATTCCCAAGTTCTGACCATCCTCTAATGCCTTGAATATTCTCTAGATCCACTGCTATACTGTGTTCTGAAATAATGTGTCCTAAGTAATGGATCTTTTCTTGTTAAAAATAAAACTTACTAATCTTGGCATACAATTGATGTTCCCTTAGAACTTGCAATACCAATCTTAGGTGATGTTCATGCTCTTGGTTTGACCTAGAATATACAAGTATGTCATCTAGGAATACTATGACAAACCTATCGAGATAATTTTTGAATATGCCATTCATTAAGAACATAAAGACAGTTGATCCATTGGATAGTCCAAATTGCATCACTAAAAATCCATAATGCCCATACCTAGGTATAAAGGTTGTCTTATGGATGTCTTCTTCTTTGATTCTTACCTGATGGTACCCTAATCTCAAGTTTATCTTTGAAAATATTTTTTCCCCTCATAGATGATCAAAGAGGTCATCAATATTGGGTAGAGGGTACTTATTCTTCACAGTGGATTTATTTAGCTATCAAAAGTCAATACACATCCTCAAAGTTCCATCCTTTTTTTTGACAAAGAGTATTAGTGTTTCCCAAGTTGAAACACTTGGACGTATGTACCCTTTCTTCAACAATTCTTCCAACTTCATTTGTAATTCCTTTAATTATAGTGTACTAATTCCATAAGGTGTTTTTGATACCGGGGCATCCCCTTTTACTAAATCAATAGAGAAATATATCTCCCTTTTTGGTGGAAACCCAGGTATTTCTTGGAATACATATTCAAATTCATGTAGTACCGAAAATTCTTCAAACCTTGGCCCCTTTGTATTTATTGGTTCCTCCACATGGGTTGCATACAATTGAGATCCTTTTTTGAAACATCTCTTCAGTTGTAATATTGAAATATCCCTTATATATATGGGTCTTCAAACTCCTTTCATAGTGCTATGTTTTCCTTCTTCATCTAGACATGTAAATCTATTGTTATGACAATCTAGCACATCATAATTCTTGTCCAACCAATCCATTCCAATTATAATATCATAAGACCCCAATGGTATAATATTTAGATCAGCATTAGTATTCACACCATTAAAAATTATGGAACAACCTCTTACCATATCATGGATTCTCCGTTTGGTTCCAATGGCTAGCTGAAGCAAACTTGATTTTCCAAGCTTGTGTTTCTCCAAATGTAACATATCCACTATTTTAGGATCAATGTAGCAATGACTTTCTTTTGAATAAACTAAAATAGAAACAGGTTGATTAATGATCTTACCTTCCACCCTGAACATATTGGATTGGTACTTTTCTTGTCAATCATCTAAGTTTGCATATATTCTTCCCATGTGTTCTACTGTTGTATCCTCTTGGATGCTGTGAACGATATTCACTTTGTCCTTTCTGTGAGTGAAATCCTTGTACATGTGATCTTCTTTGCATCCCCAACATTGGATTGGTGGTCTTCCCCTTTTTCCTTAGGAGTCCTCTCTCTTAGATTCATCCTTAGAATACTGGTTGGGATGATTTTTATTTGGGATATATATATTGAAAGGAGGTTTGAATCCTTTCTTCCTTTGATCATACTTGTCCTTCTTCTTATCCTTCCAAGATTTATGCAAAGACTCACTACCCCTTCCTTTCTCATACAGGTACTTAATCTTCCTAATGGTCTCATTCAAAGTCCTAGGTTCATCATATTGAATATTATCTTTACAAAAGGATGGAAATCCACCTAAAAACCTTTGTATTTTCACCTTCTCATATTTTATAAAACCCATTTATGTTAGCATCCCCATGAACTTCTTTTCATACTCTGCCATGGTCATGCTTCCCAACCGAATTTCAAATAAATTATGCATTTTATTATCATAGAAGTGCTCTGAAAGGTACTCCTTCTTAAAATATTTCTTGAACTACTTCCAAGTGATCCTACTCTCATTAATGTGCTCAACTTGCTTCATTTGATCCCACCACATAACATCTTTCCCATGTAAATGGTATGTGTCAAATCTGGCTTCTAGGATTAATGACTAATTATGCAGTTGAAAATACCTCTTGAGTCCAAGCAACCATGCTTCAATATAATCTTCCCTTTCTCTTTCACCATCCAAGGATGGTGGCTTAAGATTCCTCAGGTCTCCATGCAAATTTTCCAATTCATGTCTTCTTCATTGGTTCCTAACAAGAGACCCCTATGGAATACCTATGGAATATTCATATGCATAAAATTTCCTTTCTAAGTAGGGAGGTGAGTGATGTCTATGAGTTCTACTGGCACTTATTGAATAAACATCTCTTTCATGGTCATATCTTTTTTCATGACATCTTCCCTCTTCCTCTTGTTTTGAGTTTGATCCATTCTTTGTTTTCCTCCGCAACTGATTTAAGCTTTGCATCATTTCAACATTTATCTAATTTTGTTCTCTTATCAATCTCTCATTGTCTACTTTGTAACTGTGCACTTTTATTTTCAAGATACTCACAAACTCTATCAATGTTTCGGCCTTTTTCATGCATCGACCATGTCTCCCATAATCACTGTAGCAACGAAGTTTTTGAGTTTCCCATATCTTTCTTGGCTTCACTATACAACTGACGATAGACAGCTCGATCTGACAATTGGGACTTAATCCCAGCCAACCCTTGGTTTCACCTCTATCTAACAATCTTCGTTCACCTGAATTTCGGTCTAATAATCTAGAAATCCATTATTCAACGGTTGTGATTGCTCCCGAATTTCAATAGGGAACGATCAAGATTCTACAATCCTTTATAAATCATCTTTTTCATGCATGATGCTCTAGCTTCTATAAGATCGCTGCAACGCTATCACTCCTGAGCTTTAAGATATTGAAGACATATTCTTTCTTAACCATAATACCCTATCCAACAGTTTCAACGCATACCAGTCGAGTGTTTCAACCAGAATCTCTAATACCAATCTGTAACATACCCACCCACCCCTAGGTCGGGTAATTCTACTTCAAGCCCGCTTCTAAACTAATTTCGAATTATGATAAATTTTTAATTAATAAATATTCATGAAATATCCACATCCATAGATCAATATTCATGCTACAACATAAAAGAAATGAAGCATATTTCATGCACAACAATACTCAAAAAGCATGCATAATATAGATACAAATTTCATAGATAAATAAATACACATCATAAATAAATATGAAGGTAAATGAAACCATGATAGAGAGAGCACTTATATTTAAAGAAATGAATCGCCAACTAGATGCTTACCAAGGACACTCTAACCAACTGTAGACATTGTTTTTCCAAGTGTCAACAACAATGTCAACCTGAGCCAGGGCTATGAGTCCACAAGGATGGTTCCAAAGTGTCACTTATCTTGCCAAACTAGTCAACACTTAATCTCTCATGGGCTTATTAGCACACACAATAATCCAAAGTACACCAACTCAGTTCTACCTAGCCTGCACAACCCAAGAGAATGGAACCCCTTATCTTCCACGTAGTCCCTCAGGCTATCCACCTCCTCCCAAGTCTCAAGTTCATCTGACCAAGAATATGCATGTTGTGACTCTCAAGACTCATATTTGTGGGAAAACAAATTAACACATGCCAATAAATCTCATACTTGCAGACATTAATTCATGGTTGGAATACACCAGGAGTCACTATTGCCAACCAAACCATGGATCCTCTCCATAATTAGTTTCTCTTTCCCAAGCCAAGATCAAAATGAATGAAGAATGAAGAGTGGGTGAAAGAGTGAATGGATGAATGAACAAATGAATGAGTGAATTAGTGAACGAGTGCATGAACCCTCAAATAGACCAAGGATGGGTTTATATAATTCTTGGAATTAGAGAACCACATGGCCTTCCCCCAAGAGATTCACATAATTGATATTCTCTTTTAAAATAGAAATGGATAAATAAGAATATAAAATAAACACTTAGCCCCTCAAGCCCCCTCTCTTGTGGAATCCTATCCCTGTATAACTCTTGTTCTTGCCCATCTAGCAGCTAGTGATGTATTTATTATTAATAATGATCAAAACATTACATTTCCTAGGCACACTGGCCTGTTTTAATTTTTTGGTCACTCAGGCCTTTCATAGATTAACAAAATACATTATTTAATATCATGCCCAAAACTGGCGTATTACGAGATTCATTTTTCTTGGAAGACATGAAAAAGGATATATACACTTTTTTGGTTGAATACAATATTTTTCATTCCACCAAGGGAGAAAGAGTTAAAACTCCAAGAACACTACAACATATCCTTCTTCCACCCGTTGTATGTGTTGAACAGGATAAGTCAACTGAGACGAGGGGTGAATCAGTTGTATAAAATTTCTTTCATTTTATA
>JASDQU011374928.1:9147-20665 GCA_032191745.1 Picea mariana | reverse complement strand
TAAGGTGGGACCGACCTGTACCCTTTACATTAAAATTAGGGTTACAGGTAGGTATGACTCTTGAACAATATAGCAAGGGATCTCATACACCCACTAGTGCTCATCCACTAGGGGCACATCCATAGAGATCTCCATATCTCTATCTCACTGCATTACACAGGAGAACCACTCTCACTAGTTCTTAGCTACTAGGATCACGTTCACATGTGCTCGCCCATAGGCACGTCCACTCAACAGATCTTCTTTCCCACTGCATTACACAGGAGAGTCATATGGAGTTCATCATCGCAACTATTTGCTCAGAGGAGGATAATACATCATCTTCATCTCTGTCTCATGACGATGCACCCAGCTCTATGGGAATTCACACGTTCACCTTGTTCTCAGCCACAGGCACGTCCAACTTAGCATATCCCCTTTCTCACTGTGTTACATAGTAGAAACATCTGTAGTTCTTCTCAACTCTATGTAAGGAGGAGGCCATCACTACGTTCCAGTTATGTCTCATATAGGATCCACACTCTCGTCTCAGGGGCTCTCTCTCAGGTTGACTTAATCAGTCTGTGTCCTGGAGAATGTCTTATGCAATTGTAATCATCAACACTCCCTCTTAGCTAGGGAGGAATTCTTCATCATGCAAAGTATCACTCGTATGTACCTTGAACTTTGTCTTGGTTGTAGTCATCAACACTCCCTCTCAACTAGAGAGGTATCCTTCACCAAGCTAATTTGGTGAAAACATATGCAATCTGCTCATGTGTAGGAAGGTATTGCATGTGCATTATTTTCCTCTGCATCATGTCTCTGATATAATGATATTTTATATCAACGTGTTTCAATCTATCATGAAACATTGAGTTCTCAAAGAAATTTACACACGTATCTTTTTATCATCATAGAATCCATCTCATGATCAAGTAAAATTGTCAGAAGCTTATGAAGTTGCACTGCTTCGCACACTCAATGATACATCTTCTACTTCTGTGGTATTCAAGGCCACAGAGTTTTTGTTTCCTACTGCACCAGGAAACCATGACAACCGTCAAGGTAAAAAAACAACAGGATATTCTCTTATGTTCTACTGTGCACAATGATCAATCTATATTTGCATATCCTGCAAACTCAAGTTCACACTAGAGGCATATCTCAATACATGCTTTACTGCTATCCAGTGAGTCTATCTCAGCTGACTCATGGATTGTCTAAGCACATTCATTCCATAGCATGAATCAGGTACGGTGTTAACCAGATACATCAATGGTCCAATCAACTGTGGATCAATCTCGTCTGAATCATCATCATTCATTTTCTTCAAATCCATCACGGTGGTTTTTCATTCTATCATACTGAACTTCTTTAACATTCCCATTGTATGTTTTCCTTGACTCGGGAAAATTCTCATCGATTCTCTGTCATACTTCTTGTCCCAAGAAGTAGTGTATCATACTCAGATCATTCATCTCGAAATCAAAATTCAAATCTTACTTGTATCCAACAACAAGACTTTCTGAATAAGTCATCAAAGTCAGGCTTTCGTCACCAACACTGTAATAACATAGGTTTGGATCAACAACATTCTTGTTGAAATCCAAAATCATCAAGAATCCATCCATATGATATAGTTTCCAACTCATGGATGGTAGTATGAATGGAAGTGTATAGGGCTTAATGAATCAAGTGTCTCATCATAGACAACTCCCTCTATTTGTGAGAATCCTCTGGCTATAGATATTGCTTTGTATTTCTAAATACTTCCATTAGATGCATGTTTTGATCTTATAAATTCACTTGGAAGTCACTACAGACTTCCCTTTTGGTTTCTGAACAATATATCATACATCATTATTTAAGGTATATTAGTATTCTTCTTGTCATGGAAACTTTCCATACATGTTCACATGTTTCTTATTCATGTCAAGAAGGCTTAGAATCAATGATGTGGTTCATGGCTGAAGAGTAGCTTAAAGAAAATATATTTTTCTTTCTCAGGATGTCCCTTGAGGAACTTGTATGTTCCTCTGTCTCCTGTAGAGTTTGTTGAGCCTGGGTGGGCCATTTATACCCTACTGCCATATCTTTGGGCATATCAACTGGAGAAACTGGATCAGCCGGAATAATGTTTGTCTCCCTCTGAACCGTTGAAGGGGGAGAAGGTATTATCTCTTCCTTCTTTTCATTTTTTTTTACTCCCTCTGAGTCAAGTAATTGTCTCTAAACTTTGAAGGATGGAAGTCTTATTTTATTTCTTGTTAGATCTTTTATGTCTTCTTGACCAGCATAATATTCTATCAAATAAGGTTTGGATTCTCATACCAGGGATAATGATCCAAGTCTTGAGGGCTCCCATATTGGGGATAATACCCTTCATTTATTAAGAAAGAAATCAACTATAAATTTAGAGATCAAATGATTTACCTGGGTTTGCAATCATTTTTAGTTCTGATTTTGTTTTTAGAGGAATTACTTCTCTTATCTCTTATCTTCATTCTTTTGAGGTGGATCTAGATCAATGTCAGTGGTAGAAGCATAATGTCTTCCCTTCTTCCTAGTTGGACAATTTCTTGCATAGTTAAGATATTTTTCACATCTGAAGCACTGAATTTATGAAACATCTCTTATCTAATTATGACCTGGGTTTGATGAAGACTTCTCATCCCTGAATGTTTTTCTGAATTTTTTTTATAATCTTCCTCCTTTCTTTGTATGAAGTGCAAGAGCATGATTTTCATCAAGGGAGTCTTCCACTCCTCTATTTCTAAGTCTAAGTTATTCTTGAGTACAGTCTGTCCACAGACGATCAAAGGTTGGTAGACTTTCTCTTCCACTGACACTTTGAAGAAAAGGCTCCCAATGTTTTGGAAGGTTGTTGAGAGAGGATAAGACAAGTTCTCTATCGGACATGATTTCTCCAATGGCTTCTAGTTGTTATTCAATCTCTGATATATTCATAAAGAAGATAGCAACTGTATCACCTTTCGTCATCTTGGTACTTTGAAGTTGGCTCTTCAAGGTAAGAGCTCTGAGGGTGTTGTCACTTTCAAACATTCCTTTTAATGCTTCATACATCTCATAAGCATTCTTCGGGTTGGAAATACAAGGTAAGAGATAATATCTTACTGAGTAGATGATTATTTTTCTTGTTTTTAAATATTCTTCCTTTATTATATTCTACTCTTCATTGGTATTGGTATCTGGTAGAGTTTTATTTACCACATCCAAAAGGTCATATTATTCAAGAGTGACCTGAAGCCTTGATTTCTAGGAGCTGAATTTGCTTGCTCCATCAAGACTATCTTCTACTAAAGTATGTTCTTCATTTGTTCGGATTTCTTCTCAAACTCTTGCCAACTGGATTTGGAAAACTTAATGATTAGGTTGAACTAGTAACCTTGGATTTTGTCGGGCTTATGACTGACAACAATCAACTTTGAGATTGTCACAAGGATGCTTGTTGAGTTGAAACGTTTCTTCAAAAAGTTTCAGAAACCCTAGATCAATATTCTGCAGGAAATTTTGGCACCCTAGAAACCCTAGGGGCAAAAGCTCAAAATCCTTGGAATTGTACTTTGAAGGTATATGGAGGTGCGCTAAGGAAGGTCGTACAACTTGTTCCAAGTTTTAGCTTCAACGTCCACTTGTAAAGTGTTGAAATATCTGATTAAGTGAGGGTCGTACGGATTTCTGCAGAAACCCTAGAGGTCGTACGGAACTGCAGAAGGAGGATGGTTTATCTTTTTGGATGCTTGTGCAGGGTTTCTTCAAGACCTATGCTCTTATACCATGTTGATTTTTCAATGAGCATGGTTAAGGCATGAATTTCATTCCTTTTTAGCATTTAACTTAAACCATAAAAAATTATGTTGCAACAACCAAGATCACAAGAAGAAACACCATGCACAAGAACACAAGAAGTATCCTGGGAAACCCTTCTCAACAAGGGAAGAAAACCCAGCCAAATCCTTTGATATATTTTTCAAGAGAAATACCTTCACCACCAAGAAAACCTAGCACAAAAGAGGGTGCTTGCAAACCCTATAAGACTAGCGCCCAAGAGAGGTGCGCACTTTTCCCAAGAAGATGTACTTGCTGAAATTTCCAAACTCACACAAAGGATATGATTCCTCAATGGGGAATCTACCTTTACCTATATTAGACTTGACTTGTCAACAGAAGTTTCTATTGGCACAACAGGGCCAACCTCTCTAAATCACAATATAATTAATAATAACCAGATTAATTATCTTTTACATTAATTATCAATTACATTAAGGTGGGGCTGACCTGTACCCTTTACATTACAATTAGGGTTATAGGCAGGTCTGAATCTTGAACAATATATCAAGGGATCTCATACACCCACTAGTACTCAGCCACTACGGGAACATCCATAGGGATGTCCATATCTCTATCTCATTGCATTACACAGGAGAACCACTCTCAGTAGTGCTCAATCACTGGGATCATGTTCACTTATGCTCGTCCATAGGCACGTCCACTCAACAGATCTTCTTTCCCACTGCATTACACATGAGATTCATTTGGATTTCATCATCTCAACTCTTTTCTCAGAGGAGGCTAATACATCATCTTCATCTCTTTCTCATGACGATGCACCCAACTCTATGGGAATTCACACGTTCACCTTGTGCTCAGCCACATGCACGTCCAACTTAGCAGATCTCCTTTCTCACTATGTTACATAGTAGAATCATCTGGATTTCTTCTCAACTCTTTATAAGGAGGAGGCCATCACTACGTTCCAGTTCTGTCTCAGATAGGAACCAAACTCCTATCTCAGGGACTCTCTCTCAGGTCGACATAATCGGTCTATGTCCTGGAGAATGTCTCATGCAGCTGTAATCATCAACATTTAGGAGAAGGTCCACTTGATGCTTACTTGGGGAATTGTATAAAAACATTTGTCACACATGGTATTCCCATGTGGACTTCTAGAGGCTACTCCCTCTAGAAACACTAGGTTCAACTCCCCATAGTGTGTGACGTCAAGGTCAACTCCCTTTACATGTCCTCATGTGCTCTCCACAAGGGACGTTGGGCTATAAGCCCAAACCCACTTATCCCTTATCGGATAAGTGTCCTCACAGATCAATTCAATTCAGTCATAAAGGAGTATGATCTAGAGTCTGTGACACATGGCACTCCCATGTGTACTTCTAGAGGATACTCCCTCTAGAAACACTAGGGTCAACTCCCCATAGTGTGTGATGTCAAGGTCAACTCCCTTGACATGTACTCATGTGCTCTCCACAAGGTATGTTGGGTTATAAGCCCAAATACACTTATCCCTTCTCGGATAAGTGTCCTCACAGATCAACTTAACTTAGTCACAAAGCAATATGATATGGAGTCTGTCATACATGGCACTCCCATGTGGACTTCTATAGTCTACTTCCTCTAGAAACACTAGGGTCAACTCCCCATAGTGTGTGACGTCAAGTTCAACTCCCTTGACATGTCCTCATGTGCTCTCCACAAGGGACGTTGGGATATAATCCCAAACCCACTTATCCCTTCTCAGATAAGTGTCCTCACATATCAACTCAACTCAATCACAGAGGAGTATGATCTGATGTCTCAGAAAGATGAAAACATCAACATAAATATCTATAATCAGACACATCCTCCAAGAATTATTTTTTCTTCTCACTAAAACTACTGGAGCTAAAAATGAACTCTTGCATGGTTGAATAATACCTAAATCCAACATGTATTGTACCATTTCCTCAATCTCCCCCTTTTTTTGATGAGGATATCTATAAGGCATTTTAAAACGAGGATTACTTCCAAGTATTAGTTCAATTTTATGTTTGTGATATCTAGATGGAGGTATCCCTTTAGGAATTTCTTGGAATACCCTATGGTACTTTTCTAAGGTGCATTATAATTCCTCCAGAATACTTTCATCTTCCTACTTTACTTCCATAGAATAAATTCTAACCACAACTACCCTACCACCCTTTTTTAGGATCTTTTCCATTCTATGAGAGCTAATGACTTGAGAAGGTGTATATTTTAACCCTTCGAGTTCATATTGAATTCCTTCCAATTCAAATCTCATGAATAATTCCTTGTAGTTTATAGATACTATACCTAATGTTCTCAACCATTAAATCCTCAAAACAACATATACTCCTCAAATGGGAATGAAATACATTGGTATTTCCAAGTTATGTTCTCCCATACCAAATTTAATGTTGTGTCATTTTCCTACACAACCAATACTCCCCCAATTAGCAACCAAAACTTGAAAATTTATCATTGAATACACAAAAAAATTGAGGATCTTTGCTAATATTTTATCAATGAAGTTATGTGTACTAACTTATTCAATAAGCACTATGATATTTTGCTTCTCAATGTATCCTAAAATATTAAGGGTTTAAGGTTCTTACAAACCTACCAATGCATGAACAAATATTTCACACCTGTCAATGTTGTGCATAATTTCTACATCTTTTTCCTTCTCTTTTAAGTTCACAAGTTCTTCCTCATCCATTTGTACAGATGCATTCATTTCCTCTTCATCATTATTATCCAAGGTGACCAATTTTTTTTCTTTACATGAATTCCCTTTTAACTGTTTTCTATTACAACCAAAGCATAGTCCTTTTACTCTTCTTTCCTCCATTTCCTTCTATGAAATTTGAGTAGGTTGAGGTGGGGATTCCCTATGAGTCCAAAATCGATCTATGCTTCTTGTATATATTATGAGAACCAAAGAAACCCTAGGTATGGTTACTATACCAAAAACATGATCTCCATAAACACTGAACAATATTATTATTAAACGGTACACCATTACAATGAGGGTCCTCGCTCTTATAAAGAGCTTGAGAGACCAAAACCCTAAAATATGAAAACCCTAATATTTTAACCTAAAGTCACTAAGGTGACTTTATTACATGGGTAAGCCTTATATCTCTAATAACCCCCCCCTCCAATAAGGCGCATAGTGCTGGAAAATAAAAAACTGAAATCAAATACATATATTGAATGTACAACACATAAATTGAACATTA
Source organism: Picea mariana (assembly GCA_032191745.1). Taxonomy (NCBI): domain Eukaryota; kingdom Viridiplantae; phylum Streptophyta; class Pinopsida; order Pinales; family Pinaceae; genus Picea; species Picea mariana. The sequence continues at coordinate 13,625 of JASDQU011374928.1, read as the reverse complement.
AACATCAGTAATATCTTTTATAAGCTTCTTCTTTGAACACAGCTCCCATTTTAGTTTGAGCTCCATCAAGATGTCTCATAACCCTCGTAACGATGTACTTGTTGAGTTGAATTCATGAGTTCCTAGATTCCACCTCCACGAACTCTCGAATCATGAATCCCCCAANCATAGTGCTGGAAAATAAAAAACTGAAATCAAATACATATATTGAATGTACAACACATAAATTGAACATTAAACATCAGTAATATCTTTTAGAAGCTTCTTCTTTGAACACAGTTCCTAGGTTAGTTTGAGCTCCATAAAGATGTCTCATAACCCTCATAACGGTGTAGTTGTTGAGTTGAATTCCTGAGTTCCCAGATTCCACCTCCCCGAACTCTCGAATCATGAATCTCCCAAATTCAAATACTGGACATCAATCCACATGCATGTCACATAACTTCACTAGTAGCCTACAATCCACATGCATGTCTCTCCAAAAAATGAGGGATCTTTCCCTAGATCCACAACTTCTAACATAACTGGGAAACAATCCATTTTGAGTTGTTAATTGATCCCTTCCTATCTTCAAAGTGTGGGCTTTCTAAAATGCATTAAATCCCTTTTCTTTAGTAGATCCTTCACCATCATCAACATCTGGTGGATCTTCAATCATGGTTACACTCGATATGTGTTGTCTATCTTTAAACTTTTCCTTAAGAATATAATTGTCTCATTGTCTACAATTCCAAGATATATGACCCAAATTCTTGCAATAGTGGCATTATATTTCATCGTTGTCTTTTGTTGATCTATTGCAGTTGTTTCTTTCATAGAATGCAAGTTCTGATTGGCTATCACCTTATGTGGTTCTCTTTTCTTTTGCTAGAAATGGTACAATCATTTTGTCTGGACTTTGTGAAGGTAGATAAATCGGGGTAAAGATAGTGCTATAGTATTTAGGCAGAAAATTGTTTAAGAAAATAGCCTTGGAATCCTACTCATCAATTGTTACCTTGACTTCTGCAAGTTGTATGATAATAGATCTTAGATTGTTGACATGACTTAACATGGTGACTTCAACTGGTATCTTAAAGTTGAATAATAGTAATTTCAGGGAAAACTTTCACATTCACTATTTGTGCCCCAAATAATTTTTTGAGATTTTCCCAGATCTCCTTGGATGATTTGTCTAGATATATGTGATGTAGCTCTAAATCTGAGAAGGGAAGGCTAATAATGGTTTTTACCTTATCATCTCTGCTTTTTCATTCTATCAACTTGTTCGAATCTGCAAGTGTTGCCTCAATTCCTTTGACGATTCCCCAAAGGTTTTTAATCATTAATTACATTTGGATCTTCACTTTCCATGTATGGAAATTGAAACCCAAGTACTTCTTTAATGGCATCCCCATGACTGATCGAATCTCATCTTTTTAGCTCACAAAAAATAATTACCACTAGAAATAAAAATTTTGAAATAAAAAATAAAAAAATCACTGAAAATTACCATTGCATCTATGTACATATCGTAGGAACTATATGGTGTATAGGTTGTACAGATTTTTGACACTCAGTTTGGATGGAAAAAAAAAAATCAACCTTTAACTCTACCGAAGGCTCAAGCTAACTTAGCATTTGTTCTTCACTAATTCGATTTGGCAGTTTATCATTTAAATGGTAGAACGAGTGATTGTATAGATTCGGCTAAAACAATGGTGTATCCTTAACTCGACAGGTATAAAAATGTGGGTGTCTTATCTTGGTGATAGATATTTCTAATTAGTGGCTAAATCAGAAATACAATGGTGGCTCTTCTAAATCAACCCGTGATTTCAAACAAATAATTGAACCCTCTCATCGTGAATCTTCGACCTCTGACCATCATGCTCTGATACCATATTACGATAACCAAAGAAACCCTAGGTAGGGTTACTATACTGAAAACATGATCTCCATAAACATTGAACGATATTGTTATTGAACGGTACACCATTATAATGAATGTCCTCACTCTTATAAAGAGCTTGAGAGACCAAAACCCTAAAAGATGAAAACCCTAATCATTTAACCTAAAGTCACTAAGGTAAATTTATTACATGGGTAAGTAGTATATATATAATAGTATATGTTCCAATGGTATACTTGTGTGTAGCCCCTATTCTTGGACTGAATATGACAAGCAAATTCATAGCTTCCATAATATTTTTAGGATGTTTTAAGAAAAACTTATGTTTAATGTCTTCTTTCAATTCACCCATGTAAGCTTCCAATAGATGTTCATCACTTATGTTATCCACCCTTGTGGCCAACACCTAAAATTATGAATTGCAATCTTCAATATCACCTAAGTTCTTTATTATTTTCAATTGACTAAAGTAATCTTGTTCCCAAACTTTTCCATATTGTGCTTCTCAGTCTCTTGTAAATAAAATCCAAGTACAATTATATTAATGGGGCTTCCTTTCAACTACCCATTGATAACATTGCTAGGGTTTTGTCTCGAAGTACAATATTTCTAAGGAAATCCTTTGCTTATCATCCATAATATTATACAATTCAAAGTACTTATTTATTTGTTTCACCCGTGTAAAGACTTATATTCCATCAAACTTCTTTAATTCAACCTTGGGAAAGTTGACACCCTTAGGAACGCATCCATAATTAAATCCATTGGAAAAATTATTTTTATTGGGAGGTCGTTCAACATGAATACTACCTTTATTTTCATGAGTCTCTTCGGTCATAGTGTTGATTTTAGGAAACTTCCTATCTAGGGTTTGTATGATTTGGGCCACCGATTTTTGTTCCATATGTTCGATCTTATTTTCCACATGTTCCATCTTATTTTACATATGTTCTTTGTTTTTATCCATCTTTTTTTCCATTTGTTCCATCTTCTTTTCCATATATTCCTTATTTCCATTCATCATATTTTACATATGTTGTATTTTTCTTTGTGTGTTAACCACGTCATTACTTTTTATTGACCTAGCACTCAATTCATTAATTTGATCCTCCAATTTGGATAGATGTTTATATATCTCTTCATTTTCTTCATGAGTCTTGGATGATATTTCTGGAGGTTTGATTAGTAATGTAATTTTTAGAAAAACCTTATCCATGTAATTTTTAGAAAAACTTTATCCACATAGGATAAAAATAATAATACTCCTCTTTTTTCTATGTATCACAAATTTTGAACCAACAAAAATATATCTTCCAATCAAAAGTTATGCCAGTCGTAAGTTACGTACCTTTAAAACCCTAATGTTGAGATTGTCTTTATGGATGACCTTTGTCCTAATCTATATCTAAAATTTCAAACCTTTTAAGTCTAAAATTTCAAACTGTAGTACTCTGATATTTATTCTCTACAATGCCACAAGTCTAACCAAAATTTGATGTGCCAAGTGAATGTTATGGTAACTTTCCCAAAACTTGTTGATTCTTGGACAGTTCCATATAAAGAACTTGTATGGAATTCCTATTGGATTAATCTTGATTCGGTCATAGAATATATAAGATAACCTTCATACAATCATTAATGGTTTTACCATTGGTGGTTTACGGTCCTATGGTATTGGGAAACCCATGGTATCTTATGTGATTAAGCCTATTTAAAGGATTGAAGAACTTCGTTGTAAGATGCCTCAAGCAACCTAGTGTTTGGCTAGCTTGGATAAGGTTAATAAATATAAATATCTTGAGTGTTGGTTTTCTTGATTGAGGTTTTCCAAGATAAACATTGGCTTTATGTGGTTGTTGGTAATTCTATGTGCATAAATTTTCTATTTTCTTTGATATTTATCTCTCCAAGAATTAACATTTAGTATCATAGACCTGGACTCTCCAACGATAGTGGTCTAATGTTGAGATCCATGCTTATGAAATTTTTGGTATAGTGAGTGACATGTAGAAGAGAGATATGCATACAAATTGATGTGATGGTTCATGGGTTTATGAACCATGGTAAATGACACACGGAAATGGAGCATAGGCAGAAGCGCAATGAGGATGACGTACTTGGTGTATGAGTTCTTTGGCTCACTATATTTGGAACAAGGAGGGATGCTCGTAAATAAGTTGGTAGATTTGTCTTTCATCATTTTGTCAAGCATAGAGTGGTAATACTTATTTAGGCATGTGTACCCTTGGTTTTAAAATTCATTGGTGTAAATTCTAGACGTAGAATTAGATGATAGGGGGGGCATGTTGTATTCCCAAAATCCTAGTAAAAAAACTTTGAGGGGGGTAGGTGAATATCCCAAGTCAATTTTAAATGGGGGAATGTTGGGATAATCTTGACTCGTTCATAGCGTAGATAATATAACCTTGACACAATCATTAATGGGTTTATCTTTGGTGGTTTACAAGCTCATGGTATTGGGAAACCTATGGTATTTCCCCATGGTATTTGATGTGATTAAGCCTATTTAAAGGCTTGAAGAACTTCATTATAAGATTCCTTAAGCGGCCTAGTGTTTGACTATCTT
>JASDQU011374924.1:7375-17534 GCA_032191745.1 Picea mariana | reverse complement strand
AAGGAACAACCATTTTAATTAAATTTTTAAAGATCTTTCTGTCGCTCTAGCTTGGGGAATATCACTAGATAGAAATGAAAATATTTTTCATGGAAAATCCACTTGGCCACACAAACGAAGCCTTCCAATGGGATTTTTTTGATGGATCCTCTCAAGGAAGCTAGGGGAGGGGATAGAGGTAACATATTTCTCTGCAAAAATCAGTTAGTTTTATTTAGAACTAGGATTGATGAAGCTAAAATTAATTTTTGTGAACTATTGGTACTCACGATGGTCCTTATCCTTTCTACTTAAAAAGATTTAACACATTCAAATCCTATGTGACACTCTCTTAGTGTTGGAAAGTTAGTTTTCATTTATGTCAACTCTAGATGAGCTCTATATGCGTTGATATCAAACCTAGTCAACCCTAGAAGAAGCCATAGAAATATGGCTACGTGGTTTAAAATACCTAGAGGTGTGGTCATGAGACCCTAATTTGTTTGAGGAATAAGGACATGAATAACAATGTTAATTAAAGTAATACACTCATAGATGGATAACCCTCCTCGTGTCATTTCCAATGGTAAATGGTATGCCATGTGATTCCTCACGATTGAGAAGATATGCCTTCATAAAGTTGGAATCCCCTAAGAAAATGGTTAAGAATCCCCTAATTGGTTGCAAGTCATTAATTGAAGGGTAAAGTGGGTGTAACAAGAAATCCCTAAAGTAAGGAAAGAAACTAATTTGTAAATGTCTAAACACACCACAAGATGTCTCTTATAACCACACACAAGTTCAATGATTATCTATCTTCTAAGTGAATAAGTGATATAGTTTTTATTTTCATAGCATATCTAAGGTAGTGAAATTTGAGGTAGGGAAAGTTTGAAGGAGAGAAGTGTACATATGTGCAAACTAGCTTTATGAGGTCATTTGCGGGGCACAGTGGAGAAAGGTGCAAACATCCAGAAGTCAGAGTGGATAAAAGCATGGACATTTGTGGGTTGATAGTGTGCAAGTAGTGGATCTAAGGAAATTTCCTGAAGAAGAAGTTATCTTTTGTTTTATGAAGATGATTTGCACTAGGTTGGTTTGATAATCTAAGATGGTATGCTTCAAGTTTTCTTCGTATGAAAAGGTATCTCTTTCATGTACTTGTTTGAGGCTTGGTTTATGGATGGTATGACACATGCTTAAGGAATTCCTTGGAGGTCTCTTGGGTACATGGATGCATATCATTGAGGTATATACATGCTTTAGATATATTCTTGGTACATTGTGTATGGTTTTTATGCTTCATTGTTAGAGGCACATCTTTGAAATGATTTACACATGTGTGAGGCATATACTTGGTATATGATCTTGGTTGTTATGGTGCATGCTTGAGCCATACTGTTGATACATTGGAACATCTTGGATACATGGCACATGGTTTTGGTATGTGATTGGATTATATGTTTGTCTACATATCATTGATGTTGGTGTAACGTTGATGTATTTTCTTTGGCATATCATGTGGTACATGGTGTATGTAATATGTAATATAGTTAGTGATATGTAATATGGTTGAGGCACTTGTTATGGTACAGGTTTTGGTAGAGGGTTGATACATAGTATGGTATAGTTTCAGGTACATGGTATGGTGTAGGTTCAGGTACATGGTTGATGTACATGGTATGGTACAGGTTATAGTACATGATTGATGTACATTTTATGGTGATGGTTTTGCTATCCATGTGAGTGGATCTGGTTCTAGTTGGTTGATGATTGTATATCAGTGATGAAAATAGTGGTAGTGATAGGTTGATGTGGCAGTGACAGTGCCAGGTTGATTATAGGTTGATGAGATAGTGAAAAGAATATTTTCTTGTATTAGTGACAGTGACAGTTAAAGGTTGATCAGTGGTTGTGATATTTTGAGTCTACACTTATATTTCATGGTGACAAGATGGGGCAAGGAAAGGGGGTCGTATCCTCCTTCGAGTTGGTGTTAGAGAACTTAGGGAGTTGGAGCTTCCTTCATCTTGTAGTCTATAAATAAAGAAGTTGTAGCCTCCATCTGATTGGATCCAAAGAGCATAAGGATTCATAGCTTCCTTCAGGTTGGAGCCTGTAAAATAGAGGGTTAGAGCCTCCTTCCATTTGTAGTAGGGAGTTGCAACTTTATTTAGGTTGAAGCCTCCTTCCAATTGGTGATGGAGAATTTGGAACTTGGTGCTCTCTATGAATATAATATTTTTTATATATAAGAAACCATTTCGCGGTTTTCTCCCATTTTGGTTTCTATGTAAATTCCGGTGTACTGTGTATCTGTGGTTACTTGTTATGCACTGTTGATTTATACTTATGAGGAAATACTGAATTTTAATGATAAATTGTTGAATATTAATGATAAAGTTGAAATTTGTATATTGTGGTTAAAAGTGGGAAAAAGTGCTCATACTAATTCACCCCCCTCTCACTATTGGTGAATATTCCAACAATTAGTTATACAATAAATGAAAGAGGAATCTATCTTGCATAATCACTTATTGCATCATTTTTTTAGGACATCAATAATATATAATATTATGTCTCTCACATTTCATTCCTCATGTGCATATGGTACAAAATTATGAATACATGGGTTGTCCGAGAAGGTATTGGAGATGAATCAATGAACCTAGGATATTATTGAGTTCGAACAAGGAAAACCTACTTCTCATTTTAATGAATATTGATTTTAATTTCCTCACTATATTGGAGATCATGGAAGAATAAAACATGATGAATATGATATGAAATCAAACTCTCTCTTGGACTGCTATGTGGAATTTAGTGTATTGTACTATTATCTAGAGCTTATATGTTTAGTTTATGGGAACAATACAACCCAAAGATATGTTATTAACCAAATATAATAGTATGATGAAATTTTCGATGTCTAAAATTTCATTTTTTTTTAAGGAAAGAAAATGTTATCTTTTTGTACTACTCCAATCAGAGGTAAATTCTAATACCAATTAGTATCTATAACTATAGTTTTGTTATATTTAATAAAACAACTAGATTTGTTTCATGGGAGAAAAATACATACCATATTTACACATAGTAAGTAAAATACACTTTATAATACTCGAGAGAAAATAAAATGGAAAAACTAGAATAAAACATTTAACTCAAATTTTTAAAATCTAGCATTCAACAAATTTTTAACTTGGTTGCTTAAAATTAAATTTTCAATAATTTATATTTTGAAATTATTTATTAATTAAAAAATTAAATTTACACATTTAAAAAAAATTGTTTATGACAATTTTACACTTGCATTAAACAAACATTTTAGTTAATGAAAATCATATATTCATTAATAAACCTTGAAAATATAAGGGGTGGAAGGTGCAAGGGAATAATTGGAAAACACTTTGTATGGGGACTTGGTACCTCACTCAACAATCAAGCGGAAGCCTAGGATAGTGATAGTAATTGCATGCATAGAGTAATTGTTTTGCATGCATTTGAACTCTTGTATAGTGATATCCCTAGTCGCAGTGGGATTAAAATATATCTAATAACGTTAAGCCATAAATAGTGGCACATTACCCCTTAATTGGGGCATATTAAATTAGTAATGTTATTTTATTTATGCCGGCTTGGGTCCATTAGTTGTAATTGTACCTCCTAGTCTCTTGTATATACCAATGATACCTTTTCATTTGGAATCACCTTGTATTTGAAAATTTAATTGGTGTATAAGGAGGTTCCCCCCTAGAAAAGGCTTAGTATCTGAAATTCTCTCTTTTTCAAGGCATTGAGTACTTATTCTAAGGTTTTTGAATGTTATTTTGATATTTGGTTCTTAACATTTGGTTTCAGAGCATCATGGTATTGGGGTTTTGTTGCTACATATGAGACAACTTGGAATTTTTTCTATAGCATTTTTGTATGATGTTTCATAAGGAACCCCTTGAAGGAGATTTAGTATACGGATCGAGGTACGTGGGGTTCAAATTTCTGCTCCTGAGGAATTATATGTTCAGTGATATAGCCTATGTAAGATATGGTTCTAGAATCATCTTGAATTTATTCATCATAGACTATTCAATATAAAAATGGTTCTATAATGTTTGAGACCCTGAAACCTAAAGATATTCATATAAATTATCAAGGTATTTGTGATAAAAATTTCATCTTCTCGGTCATCATAATTTTGTAGGTACACCCCGTGCAAGAGAGGGTATCTCACTAGTCATATTAAGTAGTGACAAAGAGGTATTCCTGGTAAAAAAATGATATATTCTTCAATGAGTATACAAATTAAGTTAGACCAGTTGCATTGGATAATGGACATCCTGTAGTATTTTTGGTACAAGTTTCTTTATCAAATATCAGATATTGTGCTCTTGGAACGCTTTACAAGTACGCTCTCTTAGAAGGGAAAAAGATAAATAAGGTGTGGGAAAGTTACCATAACTTCCACTTGACACACCCAATTTTGATCAGACCTATGGAATTGCAAGGAAGATGTATCAAAGAAATACAAAAAGATATTTTTAGATCCAGAAGGGTCAAAATTTTGTAGATACATCAAAAGAAATATTGTCTAGCAGAACCACTTCAAAATGAAGGTTTAGAAGTTATACTTGGCCAACATGACACAAAAAAAGGGAACTTCTACACAAAATAAGCCTTTAGACATTCCTAGTTTGACTCTTGATGAAGGTGAAGAAATGTTCAGGGACATAAATGATTTACAAAAGAAGAGAATAACACAAGATGAAATACAAGGGATGATGGATTCAACTGAAGCTAAGTTGGAGCAAATAATGGATACTAAGATGGATGGTTTAAAAAGGGAGATCACGGAAGGATTGAAAATTTTCCTAATAGAGAGGCCACCTGAAAGTGAAGATGTAGCCCGTGAAATTCATGATGAGGATATAAGGAATATGAATGAATACTGGAGAAAATCCAACTTTGGGTTGAAGACCAACCACTTTCCTAAGATACATATAAGGAATTTTTATGGAAAGGATCCAATCACATTGATACTTCACATGGACCAAATATTTTATATACATGATGTACCACATACACAAAAGGTACAAATTGCTTCTTTATATTTAGAACCCAATTAGTTTGTGTGGTATCGATGGCTTTGTTCCTGCAAATCACTCGTCACTTAGACAATTTTCACAGAAGAATTGATAGCACACTATGACGATACAAGGAGAAATACTTTCTTTGGCCAATTGATAAATCTCAAGAAAAAGGGTTCAGTTGCAGAGCACATTGAGAACTTCCAAAGATTGAATACAAAGGTAACGGATATTCCAGATGAGCACCTAATTGATGTAATCATAAGAACTTTAAAGGATAAAATTCAACATGATGTTCTTCTTTAGGAACCCATATCATTGGAGAATCCATTCACGGTGCCAAGAAATGTTAAAAGTAAAAATCTCATTGTAGCTATTAGAAGGACCACTCTTAACATCTATCGAGATAATAATGCTTCTTCTTCTAAAACACCTCAACTTACAAGTTTGACACCTCAACAATTAGAGGAAAGAAAAGAAAAAGATTTGTTCTTTTGTTGTGAAAACAAGTTCAATAAGGGACATAAGTGTGGTAAGAAGAAATTATTCTACATAGATTATGAAGAGGAAGAAGAACAAGAACAAGAACCATCTCAAGATGAAAACGTAGAAGAGATTTCTTCTAAAGAGTTGACTCCCATGATATCATGTAATGCATTGGCTGGAATTAGCACTCCTCAAACCCTCAATATCGAAGGATATAGAAAAAATAAAAAGGTAATAGTCCTAATTGATTATGGTAGTACTCATAATTTCATTAACTATAAATTAGAAAAATCGCTCAATTGCTTTATATATCCAACGCCATAGTTTCAAGTAATGATTGTAGATGGAGGAACTATCAATTGCTCAGGAAAATGCAATAAGATCAATATTACTATGGGGGAATATGTAATGAATAGTCCAATGATTTCTATACCCATGGGTGGTGTTGATTTCCTACTAGGAGTCCAATCGTTACAGTCATTGGGAACAATGTCTTTTAATGTTTTAGGAACTTTTCATAAAAGTTTCAATGGAAGGAAAACAAATCGAGTTAAGGGGTATCATAGGGAAACCCAATAAGGTGATAAGCTCTAATGGCATGAAAAAATTATTAAAAAAGGTACATCAAGGTGTAATTATACAACTATGCACACTATATGTTCAAACACTTAAGCCATCTATTCCCCTAGATATCCAAGGGATCATTGATAAGCATTCAAAAGCATTTGAAGATATTCCCAAAGGTCTTCAATCCACTTGAAATAATGATCCTACTATTCACCTAATTCCTGGGAGTGTTCCTCCTAACATCAAGCCGTACATATACCCTTATTCCGAGAAGAGTGAAATTGAGTGTATGGTTGAAGAAATGTTAGAGGCTGAAGTTATTAGACCTAGCCAAAGTTCTTACTCTGCACCAGTGGTAATGATACTGAAGAAAGAGGGCTGATGACATATGTGTATAGATTATAGAGAGATCAAAAAGATCACTATTAAAGATAAGTTTCCAATTCCCATCATTGATGAATTGTTAGATGAACTACATGGAGCAATATATTTCACAAAGTTGGATCTTCATTTAGGGTATCATCAGATTAGAATGAAGGAATAAAATAAACCAAAAACAACATTGTGAACACATGATGGCCATCAAGATTTTTTTGTCATTTCTTTTGGCTTACGAATGCACCTTTCACATTCCAAGGGTTGATGAATTCCATTTTCAATCCATGATGGACTAGTCGATTCCCAAAACATTCAAGAATCTTATAGGATTTTTGGGTTTTATAGGTTACTACCACAAGTTTGTTTGGAACTATGGAAGTATAAAAGCACCTTTAAAGACATTAAATAAGAAGGATGCATTTTCATGGAATCGAGAGGAAACTCAAGTTTTTGAACAACTTAAAGAGGCGATGTGCAAATCTCATGTCTTGACCACATCATTCTTCAAAAAAAATATTATTGTGGAATGTGATGCCTCGGAAAACGACATTGGTGTTGTTCTAATGCAAGAAGGAAGGCCCCTTTCTTTTGAAATTCAGCCACTCTAGGAAAATGACTTACAAAAACCCATTTAAGAGAAGGAAAATATGGAAATACTACATGAATTGAAGAAATGGAACCCTTAACTAATAGGTAGGCACTTTAAGGTCAAAACAGACCATGATAGTCTTAAATACTTCTTGGAACAAAGACTATCTTCAGAAGAACAACAAAAATAGGTGACCAAGATGTTGGGTTATGATTTTGAAATCATCTATAAAAAATCATTCTCTTTCTCGGATTCCTATTATTTCACATTCATCCTACACTTTGCATTTTGAATCATTCCTATATCGCTCTATATTAAACTGGGTCTAAAATGCATGGTTACAAATCTAGGAATTTAGAGGTAGAAGGAACTGAGAAAGAGTTGTGGAATGTGGCATTGGTATTACTTCAATGGGCTATAGAGAGATTAAATATATCAAAAGAGTCCTCACAAGACATGAGGATAAATTTCAGTAGCCATATGTATATTATCTCACCTATAAAGTGTTGGGTTAATATTATCTTGGTCATAGAGGAGAAAGGATAACCTTGACATGGTTAATCATGGGTTTATCATTAGTGGTTTATGGGATCTTGGTATTGGGTGAACCATGGTATTTTACCACGATAGTATATGTGATGATGCCTATTTAAATGCCTGATATAATCCATTATAAGATTCCTTGATTGACCACTTTTGGTGTGCCTTAGTCGGCTTGGCCAAGGATAATAGATATATTAGTTGTTTGTTTTCCCAGATTATGGTTTCCATAATAAATCATGGTGTCGTGTATGCTTGATATTTTATTTTGTTCCTATGTTATGTTATTTATCTCTCTCACTTTCTTACATGTTGTATTAAAGAATGGGTTGACCCACACTCTCCCACTAGAGTGGTATGACATTGGGAGCATGGGAGACACAAACTGAATAATGGTTCATGGTTATATAAATCATGGTAAAATGACACTTGAAAATGTGTTACAAGGATAATTGAGAATCATTGGAAAAAGAAAATTGAGAAATAAGTACTCGGTTAAGGAGTATTTGATTTTTCTAATTGTAATTGGAGTAGGTGGGATGCTAACAATGAAGTTGGCTAGTGTTTCATAGCATCATGTTCTCTCGCATAAAATTGTAAATTATTATTTTGTATGGATTTTATTTTTTATCACACGTAAAATTGACATATGGTTGTAACACATATTTAGGCATGCATACCCCTAGTTTTAAATTTCACTGGTGTAAAGTGTAGACACAAACTTAGGTGATAGAGTGGGTCATGTTGTAGACTCAGAAACTAATAAATAAAATTTAATGGGGGTAGGTCAATATCCGAAGTCAAGTTTAAAAGGGGAATGTTGGGTTAATATTGACTCAGTCATAAAGTATATAAGATAGACTTGATATGATCATCGATGGATTTACAATTGGTGGTTTATCGACTTACTCACCTTTGTTATTGGGTAACATATGGTATCTTCCCATGAGATTATATGTACCCCATGGTATCTTCCCATGGGATGGTATGTAATGAAGCATGTTTAAATGCTTGAAGAAATCCATTGTAAAATTGCTCAAGAGGCATAGTGTTTGGTCAACTTGGACAAGGTTCACAAAATATATATATCTTGAGTGTTGGTTCTCTGATAAAGGGTTCCCTAGATATATATTGGTTTTATATGCTCATTGGTATTTCTATGTGCATGAATTTTGTGTTTTCCTTAGTATTTTTCTCTCCAAGAATTAACACGTGGTATCATCATTGGGGAGGCCCCGACTCTCCAACAATAGTGGAATCCATGCTTATTAAATTGTTGGTATAGTGAGTGACAGGTGGAAGAGAGATTTTTAGTGAAGAGAAATGCGTGGGAAGTGTAGAGAAGTACCTGAAAGGTTCTAATAATTTGTGTCGTTTATATTTTCCATAGTTACGAAAATTGCGTTAAGATTCTAACTAATAATTTTGCTAAAATATATACGATGGACAAGGTATATTCCTCTAGTAGCAACAATATGTTTCTGTGATGTAACCGTTTTGCTAAAATGAAGGGCATCGAAATGCTTTATTTTTCTGTAGCAATTTTTTAATAACGGTTAATTTTTGGAGTTCTGCTATTAAATTTATTTATTTTTCCTTCAATTCATTTGTTTCTCAAATGATAATAATTGTAATGGTTTCTCCAATGATAATAAATTTTAACAATGACTGTTCATTCTCCAATATTTTCCTAATTTGTAAATAAAGTTTGTTAGGCTTTTATATTTTCAGACTCCACGACTGTTGTTAGGCTTTCATATGATCAGACTCTGCGACTGTCGGAATACTCAATAATCCTTATGTGTGATAATGGAATTGAATTTTTTGAGTTTTTTTTTTTCAATGAGTATGTTATCCCTAGAATTTATTATAAACATGTTTGTGGATAGTCATGCCCCCGTAATATACATTGTGAGCTCTATGTAAAAATACAAAATGAATAGAAATTACTAAATAGAACAAAATATACAAGTGTTCAAACTATTTTCTTCCTAATTCATTATTCCATCATCTCTAAAACAATGAAGAAATTAAATCCAAGATTCATGAAAATCATCAATACAGTTTTCTTGATGGGACTCAAAGATCTCCCAAGTTCCTTATTATAGCTACAAACCTTATTGTAGCTACACGCAAAATGATGAATGAAAGACTTCACTAGTATGTCCTTTAAATACCCAAGAGTGAAGAGGAAAAGTTGAGAATTAGGTAAAGGTGCTTAAAATATTTAGACTTTCAGAGGAAAACTTGAAGGGAAAGGTATCCTTATCCTCGAAGAGTTTTTCATTCTTGACAAAAAAATTGTTTTAGGAAACGTCAGAGCTTTGAAGGTCTTTGTGACATTATTACAAAATCAGTTTCTTCATGCCTCTTCTAGGGAGTCCCTTTTCAAGTATTGTGAAGTCTAGTTAGTCCTCAAATTTCTTTCCATAATTTCTTTGAAAAGGGGTAGGAAATGATAAGGTGGTTTTTGGTTTCAAGATTTGCTTCACAAAAGAAACATCTACCTAGACCTTCAAAACTTAGTTTTTGCATG
>JASDQU011374923.1:5158-23153 GCA_032191745.1 Picea mariana | reverse complement strand
CTAATCTAAATTACAACTAATGGCCTAAAGCCGACATAAATAAAATAGCATTACTAATCTAATATGCCCCAATTAAGGGGTAATGAGCCAATATTAGGGCTTAACAATCTTATTTTATGATGAAAACGTCCCATCATTCCGCTAATTTAAACGGGTGGATTAGGGGTTGACGTTCTGTTGAGGGGTCCTAAATAACTTACTAAAGTGAAATTAGGTAAAACAAAACTCACCACATGGCGCTCTTTCTGTCAGTTTTTCTAAGAGTCATCTCAAGATATCACTTAAGAGGGTGACTCTTCTTGTACTCCGACCACTTGATGAACAAATCCTTGCAGGTGTTGGCGTATGGGAACCTATGTTGTTCCATCAGGGTCAGGTGAATCTCTCTTATCTCTACCACGTGTTCCCGATACTTGACTATATCGGCACTTAATTGTTGTAGCATAGCCCGAGCTTTCATCGGATGCTCCATAAACTGTCGCACATGACCTGGCATCATGTCTATCACCTTATCTATTTCCTCAGTCCATGGTGAGTCTTGTTTAGTGTGAGTCTTAACTATGTCGCGCAAGTCGACAAAGTCGTCGGGTGTGCCAAAATCGAGGAGGCCGATATCCTTCATTGCCTTGTTAATTTTGATCCAGGTCTTCTTGCACTTGGCCCATTTTTCTTGAATCTCCTGATGAGGCTCCCGAGCCATTTTTTCCCAATACTCGACTGATTTCTTGATGTCATCGATGTTGCTTTCCATTAACACCTGGATGTCATGTTCTTCAACATCTCGGTCCTATTTCATTGTGCTAATATAGTCGATTCTTTCCATTGATTTTTGAGCCTTCTCATACCACCTCTCCATATCTTTTCATCTGATTAGCGCCATGAGGGCGTCTTCTTGCAACTTGGATATCCTTGTAGTGAACAAGTCTCGTTCATCTGTAAACTTGTTGTAGGCCTCCTTGAATTCTCTCCTTAGGTACACCACAGCCTGTGTGGTTTCTTGATAGTATTTCACTAAGTGGCGCAAATGTTCTAGTTCCTTCAGGGCAGCGGCCAACTCCTCTTCATCTCTTTTAGCTATGTTGAGGGTGGCATCTGTGATTTCCATCCCTACGCCGATGAGTTCAGACGTCTTAGCATGCTATGTGTTGATCAAATGTTCCTCCGTAGTGATGAGGATGGAGCGATCTAAAGTGATCCTCCTGTTCTTAGTGGTTCTTTGGACGATAGCCTTCCTTTTTCGGTCATAATCTAAGGCATGTATGTCAACTACTTAATCCATGGGTTCAGGTATTTACTGATCTCCCCAGGTGAGTGTATTCCCTAGACTTTCGATGGTATATACTTGTTCAACACTGGGTTCTTGAACTTTCTCCCTATGTTCTGAAGGCTTGGATTATGTCTGTCACTCATCAGGGGTTTGAGTACCAATTGAAATTGAGTCCTCGGGGGTAGGATCGGTACTTTCTTGATCATAGACCATTGAGACGTCGATTTCCTGCTATGGGTCTTCTTCCTTTGGCTCATCCGACCCTAGCTCATCCTTCAGACTGTCTGCTTGGGTCTCTGGTCCATTGGGAAGCTTAGTGTCTAAGACACTCTCGACTTGTTCGCTTTGTGGATTCCCCTGAACTTGATCGTCAGGAACTAGAAAATATGTCTTCTCTGGCTCCTTCTCCTCTTTGATATGCACGGGGGTTACAAGGGATACCTTCAGGTTCTCGTCATCATCATATATTTTAATCAGCTCGCTTAAGGGGTTTGACGCATTGGTCCTCCCTGATGTTTCGACTGTCCTTGGCTGAGCTGAAGCACCTGTCAGCAATCCAGTTGATGGCATTGTGAATTTAAGGTCATCTAACACAATAAGTTCATCAATATCTATGAATTCATAGCTACTTGGGCCCGTCTGGCTTTCATCCAGGTCATCGGTAGGGAGCCTTGTCAAATTTATGATGTCTGGGTCATCTTGTAGCTGATCAATTATCCGATGCGCATGCTCTAACATGAGTAACCCCCTCTCCCGCATGTCCTAAACCTCAGGGAGATCTCTACCTTGCACCGAGGTTACCTAGGGAATCTCTGTTGTTTCGACCGCTATCATTTGTTCTATGGCTCTGAGGGCCTCTTGAGCCAATTGTTCTATGGTTTTTTCCTATTCATCCAAGATCATGGGTTTGAACATGGTCATATTATGGTCAACTATCCTCGCCACCACTTTGTCCCAGTCTTGGGAATTTTCTGTGAAGAGCTCATCTTCGAATTTTTCACGGGCATATGGCTAGTAGGACGACACTTGCGAGGCGTGCTTCAAGACTAGACCCTTTGGGTCATGTTTGCGGAAATGATCGGTCTAGAATCATAACTTCAATTGACTTAGTCTTTCTTTCTTAGCTTGGGTAGTGTCTTTCACCAGGTAGAAGCCTACATGGAATCCATAGGGTATAAATGCTCGTTTTTTTTTTTTATCTTTGATCAGGGTGGCATTGTAGCCTTGTAGAATAGTTTGGTAGCATATCTCGTCCACTACTAGTCGATTAGGAATATGCATAGGTAAAATATGTGGTTCTTCAGTGGCCCCAAAAAATCTGATGTAGGTATCGCGCTCATCCAGATACCAGTGGCCAACCTTTGACATCATCTTTTTGGCCGCAACCGATAGTATTGGACATTCTTTCTTGAAAAGAATAAAATTAATGCGTGTGATGGATCCTTCGTAGATGAGGGAGTAGGATTTTTTGTACCTTTTATCCCATAATACGCCAAAATATACATGGATTGGGAGCTCTGCGACGTGCCATCTTAGGTTCATATCGATGAAGACGTTTCGGGCACACATGACATCCAACAAGTATGATGCCATGTAGAAGGCTGGAGTTTCCCCTTCTTTCAGCATCTGAGCCTATTGTATGCAAATGCTCAACTACTTGGAGATAATAGCACCCCAGTTGAAGCCTCTCTCAAAAATAGCTATTGTGTACGCTAGAGGCATCCATGCCTCCAAAAACCTGGAGCAATATCTCTCCCCATACAAATGACAGATGAGATCCATTAGGAAGATGTATAGTTCTCTTAGGTTGGTCGTTTGGTACCATATGGAAGTTCGGTTAGTGAATTTATTATCTTCTCACTACCATGAGGACATTACCTGGATGGTGTCATGGAGCTCGTAGAGTTTCACAATGAAATCATTATTCAGTCGCTCCTCGGGGTCTCTAAGCTTGTAGTACTTCTGGACCTCCACCAGAAGAAAAACTCCGACACACTCACCATTGTCATCGTTGATTAGACACATCTGCGTGTCTGTGTGGTTGATGAGCCATTGCAACAGCTCTATACAGGGAAACATAGAGGTTCTTCTTTCTACGATGTGCAGGTACGATCATCAGATATTCAGGAATACCTATTCATCGAGTGCTCTCACATCTGGGTCACTGTGTGGGGTGTATTCAAGGAATTCCTCCCGACTGATCTTCTTGAAGAGTTCTCCCCAATGTGGGAGTGTTGTATTGGTCCCTGTGCTTGCCTCCATGTCTCTGAAGGCCGAAGGTTGAATGAAAGCCTTCTTTGTGGATGTTTTAATAACCAGTTCTGGTCTTGGAGTGAATTCTAATTGTTTTGCTGCCCCTGGAGAAGAGCCTTCTTCTACCTTTGGTTCTTTCAGCTTGGGCACCCTTGGTGATTGCCTAGTGGTTGGATTTCTTAGGGGAATTATTCTTGCAATCAAAATCAATCCTTTAGGGCCCGCGTACAGAGAAACACTGATAAAAATGTATATATGAAGTGAAAACACATAAAGTCAAGACTGGTACATACCTATAACTCTTGCTAAACTGATTATTTGATACTCACAGGGTTGCGACAACTTTCGAATTGCTCGTCTTTCTCCTCTGGGTGCTCTGAAACTCCTTTGCGCGTAGAATGGTTTCGTTTACAATGGCTCAAGAGAATTTAAACTACGGAAGAACTTACCTTGTCATATCAACCATTTAATTTGGGTGATGAGTGGAATTCAAAAAAATCTGTCATCGAATCTCTACAAATTAAATTCATCATGGGTTGATGACAGAGGCGCAGAGGGTGATGTGTTCTATCGATAATTTCAAACAACTTTTTTGATTCACACACGAAGTAGCAACTAATGTGAGATTTGGCATTAATTAACCTCTTAAAAGATCAGAATCTAATCGTATCTAGCGCGAAAACATCCCATCCTGTCGCTTTCTCAGTGGGTGGATCGGGGATCGACGATGTGCCATGAATGTTTTCCTTGATGTAATTTTGCGAAAAACCTCCGACACTGATCGTACGGTGATGACATGGAAAAAATGACTCGGGGTGTGACTTGGACATAAGGCACCAAGAATGACTCGAGGTTGATCTAGGACATATGGTTTATCCAATCAGGTAAATACATGTGGCATTAAATGACTAGTGACTTAATTCACACATATTAGTTGGGGTCGGGGCTTTCTTCAAGTTGCGCGTTATAAATAAAATTGGGTTCATCGATGCTGAAAATCTATTGGGGATCAACGATCGGGGATAAACATTTCGCGCATTTCCCTCTGGATCAAATTCTTCAAAAACTCCCGATGCCGAAACACTTCGGGAATCGATGATTGGGGAAAACTCTTTAGTATGGTCGAAATGTTCGTCGCGATTCGGTTTTCCTCGGTTCCAACAAGTGCATCGGGTATCGACTATCGACGATATCGTTTCCTCCTTCCTTAACGTTTACTCCCTTCGCCTTTTACCGATGCTGAAGGGGATCATATATCGGTGAGGTCCGTGTGTGATACTTGTCGCAAAACAAAACTTCCCTTTCGCCAACACCGATGAAGATAGGTGCTCGACGATTAAGGCTTTCCAAGTGTTTCCTTTTCACCTCTTAATTCCTTCCGATGCCAAATTTTGGAGCACGTTGGGTGAAGTGTTTTGGCTGTTTAATTTCTTATTTAAGTGTTAAGCCTCTTTGATTCATGGGATTTTCATAAGTTAGAAAACTTGAATAGATAACGAGATTCAAGAGAGCAAGCAAGAAAAAACATTTTCTCAAAATAAAATCGAATTCACACAGCGCAAAAAATCAAGTGGTACCCAAAATGTGGAAAATGGACATAGGATTTTTAGGGTGTGTTGAGGGCTCAACAAATGGTGACTTACTGGGCGAAACAAGAAACTTTTTTCTTCACTCGGGCTTGGCTGATGCAAGAGATGATTAGGAACTTGACTAGTTTTTATCAGAGCTTCTTTTACCCTTGCGTTTGGAGTTTCCCTAGTTGATGCATCTGGGCCTGCCTATGGGGTTTTTAACCTTTATTCCACCTTCTTTTCTTGTAACCTTTACTTATGCTCTTTTTTTATAGGAGTCTAGTAAAGCATTCAGTAGGACTAGGCCTTTTTCTTACCCTTATGCATTTTCTACGATGTTGCTCGGCTGGCAGGGAGCGTCCATAGCCCTGACGGAGTCACCCCGACGTCATAGACCTTGCTCTGCTGCCAGCAAGCATCCATATCCCTCAAAAATATATCTGAATACTCTCTCCTATTGTACGCTCATTTGATATAGTTGAATTTTATTTCGGAAGAATTCCATGAGCGAGCGAGAGAGGAGGACGTCTATTATTTGCAAAATATAAGGTGGTTAAGGTGAAACTCACTAGCTCTATCTTTGAGGTGGATGTAGTCCTTTCCAACTTACCATATTTCCCTTAAGGTTTTACCAGACTACTAAGCAGACACTTCCGCATTTCTCCAAAGTTGTTCATCTACGCAGGTTAGATATAGAATCCCTTGAAGCAAAAGCAAGTTCCTCAACGTTTCTTGTGTTTGTATGTGAGCAACGAGTCAGGAAGAGAGTTCTCTATGTCGCATGATTTGAGGCCAACCATTGTCTTTCTAAACACAATCTTTCAAATCTTAGAAGCAGGATCGCAAAAAAAAAAAGGTATAAATACGAAAGATAAATCGACGCATCAAAAATAGACATAGAATTTTATTTTATTTTTAATGAAAATGTTGTTTCAGGGCTTGGTTGTTCACTAGGAGAGAGTCAGAATCACCCCTCAGATTCTATAGTTGATATGTTCCTAAACCAATCTTCTCATCCACCTGGAACGGTCTGAGCTATAGATTCTAGAACTTAGAATGTTTTCCTTTAGGCTCATTTCCTCTGTCCCACTTTAGGACTAAGTCTCCTACTTCAAAATTCTTCTCTTTAGCCTTATGCTTGTCAAACCACCTTTTAACTATATGCTGGTGGGATATGAACTTTGATTTATATTTCTCCCTTTATTTTTCCAATATGAGTAGGGTGTCAATTCTTTGTTGTAATATTGATGAGGGCTGCCCTCTGGACTCCTGAGTGAGCTGAAGAGATGGAAGATATAACCTATTTGGGAGAATGATTTCATGTTCATATACTAGAAAGTATGGGGAATTACCTATAGATTCCTTAGGTGTAACTCTGTCTTCCCATAAAGCGTTATGGAGTGCATTATGCCAATTTCTCTGGTTGTCTGCGACTGTTCTCTTTAATATTCTTACTAATTTCTTATTTGTTGATTTGGCCACTCTGTTTCCCTGTGGATAATAATTTGTAGAGTATCTAGTTATGATTCCTTTGTCTAGAAAAAAGTTTGTTAATAGGTTGGAAGAAAAGTAAGCTGCATTATCAAAAACAAGGACAAAAGGGACACCGAACCTTGTGATTAATTGCTGTTCTATGAATTGGATTACCACCTTCTCGTTTACATGAGTCATAGGAATAGCTTAAGACCATTTTGTGAAATAATCGGTGTCGGTAAGTATGTACTTATGCTTTTTTGAAGAACTTGGTGTAATTTCCCCTATGATATCTAATCCCCATTTCTCAAAAGGCCTAGAGATGGTCACCAGTTGAAGTGGAACCGCTGCTCTCTTCTCCCTCCCAGTGTTTATTTGATAGGTTTTACAGTTTCTAGCATGTGTGTGAGTGTATTTGAACAAAGTGGGCCAATAATAGCCAACTCTCAGTATCTTATGAGCGGTGGTGTCCCCTACAAAATGTCCACCTACAGGACCATACAGAGCTCCTTCAGAACCTTGTCTGCGTATTCACGTTCGAGACATCTTAAAAGTACCCCATCATAATTAACCTGGAAGAGTACCGAATTTATGAGGCGATATTGTACGGATTTTAGCCTGATATATATCCTTTCCCTAGGGTTTAGTTTTTTTGGGCAAGTCCCATGGTGCAAGAGATAAGTCAATTTCTCATACCAAGACTCTTGTCCTGGGGAAATGTATGAAGCTTCACCACACCATAATTCCATTTCATTCTCCCATCTGGGATATTCATTTACTTGGTCTTGAGCTTCAACTGTCAGTTTACATAACCCTTGTCCTTTAACCAATTTGGCAGGTTTTATATCTAGATCGAATTCTTGGACTACTTCCATCCAGATCCCTCTTCTTTCCCCCATCTCTTGTTGGGTAAATAGGGATCAGATTGCAGGGTGAGGCACGATTAGTTTGGTATGTTTCTTGAGGATGTAAGATCTGAAATGTTTTACTGGTTTATAAATTGCATAAGTCTGTTTATCTATAGCAGGATAATTTAGTTAGACACCTTGGAGGTTAGTGCTCATAAATGATACCAAAGCTTAATTTTTGTTATCATCCATCTGAGTTAATACTGCGGCCAACAATTGGTCGGAGGCGAAAGTATATAGGAAGAAATCTTTGTTGAAATCGGGACTTCACAGCACTGGGGCTTGAGAGATTGTAGTTTTAATATTGGTGAAAGCCTTCTTTCGTTCATCATCCCACTTAAAATCAACATCCTTACGAATCATTTTTTGTAGGGGTTTGATAGTTTCCGCAAAATCGAGGGTGAATTTCCTCATAATTTTTTTTTTCCTGAAGAACGACTGGATATCATTTTTGTTGTGAGGTAGTTGAAGTTGATCTATGGCCTTAATTATTTCTGGATCTATGCGAATGCCTGCTTGAGATATAATGTGGCCTAAGAACTTACCTTCTTCGACACCAAAAATAGTTTTCTTAGGGTTTAAGGATATGTTGTATTTCCTACACCTTTCAAAGATCTGGGTCAAATGTTGGATGTGTTCTTCCCTATTCTTTGAATATACCATCACGTCGTCCAAGTAAAATACCACACACTTGTTGATTAGTCCTTGAAATTCTATGTCCATGGCCCTTTGGAAGGTCGCCCCTACGTTGATTAACCCAAAGGGCATGTGTTTATAAGCAAAAGTTCCCCACTTGGTTCGAAAGGTAGTTTTTAAAAGGTCTTCCTATGAAACTAAAACCTGGTTGTAACCTGAGAAACTATCTAACAATGAGAAAATTTCATATCCAGACACAGCTTGTAAGAGATGCTCCATTGGTGGGACTGGGTAGTTGTCCTTTTCAGAAGCTCTGTTAAGGTTTCTAAAATCTACGCATAGGCGGATCTTCCCAGAATTTTTCCTTACAGGAACCAAATTTTCTACCCATGTAGAGTGTCTAACCTGGAAGATAATTTTGGCATATAACAGTTTCTTTAACTCCTGACACATGAGTGGCTCTAGGGATGGATGGTATTTCCTGAGCTTCTATTGGAAAGGTTTCACTTCAGGATTTAAAGGGATAATTTGTTGAATGATACGGGTATCATAAGTCTTCAGATCCTGGTAGGACCATGCAAAGACATATTGATACTGTCTGAAAAGTTTGAGATTGGCCTTTCTTTCCTCTTTAGATATTGTCTTGTCAAGTTTTACATTTTTAGGGTTTTACGGGGTTTTGATATTTATAGTTTCATGCATGGGACATGAACTACCATTTTTCGTGTTCTTTGACCCCTTGAACCTTTCCTTTAGGTCAAAAATTTTCTCTAAGTTGGCTATCCCCTTTGGTATCGTGTGAGACTTCGACTTGTCATTCGGTTGATTTGCATGAGGGTGAGTTTCTCTTGATTGTTCCTGAAATAATTCATCGTCAATGGCCAAGTCCTTAAAATTATCCTGATTGGTCAGAAATTTTATAATCTGTTCATCTCCTTCAAAAACCTTTCAATTAGACATATTTTTGGGCACCTATGGTTTGTAGAGAAATTCTACAGTAAACCAAGAGGCTTCATAATTCTCTAGAGGTGATAGCCTTGAAGCAGTGGTGGCCAAGGAATCAACAAGAATATTATTTTCTATAGGAATCGTTGTAACGTTGAAAGCTTCAAAATGCTCTATTAGCCTATGCACCTCTTGTTGGTAGTTCTCTAGGTGCAGAGAATTGCAATGTATATTATTCCTTACTTGTATGAGAATGATTTCAGAGTCTCCGAAAACCTTTAATTCTTGGACATTTAGTTCTATGGATTTCTTTATCCCTTGTACTAAAGCTTCATACTCGGTAGTGTTATTTGTGCATCTGAATTATAGTCTACAAGACAAGAAATGTCGTTTTCTATAATATACTAGATATAAAAAGTATGTAGAACAAAAATAAAATGCTAGAAATGGCAGAATAACAACAATATAACCAAAATAGTCACCACAATAACACTGGAATGATATAAGAATAACAACATAAATAACACTTTGATTCTGAGAGCAATGTTCACGGGCCTCTTTGAGGGGGAAACCTCCAGTCGAGCAGAGCTCTATTACAATAATCTCCAAGCTAGGGTTCTCATACCATCGACTCCTATTTATACTAAATATGTCTATCAAAAGAAGCATGTAGAGGAATATCCTTCTAGAAGCATAAGCTTCTATTAGGTCTTCTTACATTCGACTTATTCTATTTTATTGCAAGGCCTTATTAATATTGACCTTTATTACATCTAAATATATTGTTCTACCTATGTGTGGGTTAGGACCCTAACATGTCCCCCCACTTAAAAACAACCTTGTCCTCAAGGCTTGAGATGTGGAAATTGCTGCAGAATGGTGGCTAGTTCCCAAGTGGCATCTGTTGGAGTTGTATCTTTCCACTGGATTAATACTTCCTTGATGGTTCTTTGATGTAGATGAAGCTCACACTGGTCCAAAACTACTTGTGGCTGTAGCCAAATGGATCCTTCTTCGACTAACTTGGGAAGGTTGCTTTGAATTTGGCACTTAGTTCCGATCACCTTCTTTAAGCAGGAAACATGAAAAACAAGATGTAGCTTCGAATGACTGGGAAAATCTAACTCATAGGCCACCTGTCCCACACACTTGAGAATTGTATAAGGACCATAAAATTTGGGTGCTAGCTTATGACAAGGCTTGACCTTGAGGGAATTATGATTGTAAGGTTGCAGGCGAAGAAACACCTGATCCCCTTCTTCAAATTGACGTTCAGAGTGACCTTTATCTTCTTGTTGCTTCATGTGATTCTGTTCCATGAACAAATTATCTTTGAGGGTATGGAGAATAGCCTCTCGAACTGTAAGTGTTTGGTCAACCGCCTGGATCTGCAAGACACCGAGTAAGTATGAGAGAACTGAAGGTGGCTTCTGTCCATATACCACTTCAAAAGGATTCATGTGTGTAGTTGTATGGTATGAAGTGTTGTACCATCATTCAGCTAGGGGTAACCATTGAGCCCACTGATTTTTATTTTCCGAGGAAAAACACCTCAAATATGTTTCCAAACACTTGTTGACAAATTCTGTTTGACCATCATTTTGGGGATGATAAGCTGTACTGAGATGTAATTGGGTGCCTTGTAGCTTGAACAATTCTTGCCAAAATTGCTTGTGAAATTTGGGTCGCGATCATAAACAATAGAGTGTGGCATTCCATGGAGCTTGAAGACCTGATCCATGAAAATTTGAGCCATCGTGGATGTTGTAAACGGGTGTTGAAGAGCACAAAAATGGGCATACTTGGAAAGGCGATCAACAACCACCATGATGACTAATTTATTTTCCGATTTGGGTAAGCCTGTAATAAAATCCATAGAGATTTCCTTCCAAATAGCAGGTGGAATTGGGGGCAGTTGTAGTGTGTCAGAGATTTGACTGTTTCTCCCTTGTTGCATTGACACACATCACATTCGACGACAAAATTACGAATGTCATGTTTCATACCATCCCAGAAAAAAGAATGTTTGACCCTGTCATAGGTTTTGATGAACCCGGAGTGCCTCGCTGTCGGTGTAGCATGAAGCTCAGAAAGTACCATGGATTTAAGCTTTGATTGTTTACTTAAATACAAATGACCTTTGTATCGAAGACCATCATGGAGCCAAGAGTACCCTAGGGAAGTTGGAGCACTGGACTGCAATTGTTGGATCAATTGCAAACTTTTGGGATCTTGTAGCCATTCTTGGCGAACATCTTGGAGCCAATCTGGTACAATGAAGGAAAGAGAAAAAAAGGGATCCTTCATCTTCATATTTGCAGGAAAGTGCATCCACAACCACATTTTCTTTTCCTTTATTGTAAATGATCTCATAATCATAGCCAAATAGCTTAGTTGCCCATTTTTGTTTCTCCAGGGAGGAAATGCATTGTTCCAAAAAATACTTGAGGCTTTGATGGTCTGTCTTAATTTGGAAGCGTTTCCCCAATAGATAAGGGTGCCACAAATCAATGACATGCAGAATAGCCAAAATTTCCTTTTCATAGATAGATTTTCCTATATTTATTTTAGATAGTTGCTTGCTAGTAAAGGCCAAAGGCCGACCCTCTTGCATAAGGACAACACCAATTACTTTCCATGAAGCATCACATTTCAAGACAAAGGTCTTTGTGAAATTAGGAAGGGCCAGGACTGAGGTTGTGCACATGGCCATCTTCAAGGTTTGAAAATCTTGAGAAGCAGTTGGAGTCCAAGTGAAAGAGTTCTTTTTTAGGAGACCAGTGAGAGGTGTTGCAATCTTTCCGTAATTCTTAACAAACTTGCGATAATAACCTGTTAATCCTAGAAATCCATGCAATATTTTGAGAGTCTTTGGGTGAGGCCAGTCTTGCATAGCTTCAATATTTTTAGGATCCACTCTGATGTCATCCTTGCCAACCAGATGACCCAAGTACTCTACTTCTGAGGCGCCAAAAGCACATTTATACTGTTTTAGGAAAATTTGGTGTTGAGAGAGTATACAGAGAACTCGATCCACATGAGAAATATGTTATGTCCAGGTCTTGTTATAGATGAGGATATCATCAAATAAAACTAAGACAAAATGACGGAGAAAAGGATGGAAGACATGATTCATGAGGCTTTGGAAGGTGGAGGGGACATTACACAAGCCAAAGGGCATGACCAAAAACTCATAGTGTCCCTCATGAGTTCTAAAGGTAGTCTTGGGAATGTCTATCTCTTTCATATGTATCTGGTGGTAGCCCGAACGAAGATCAAGTTTAGTAAAGAATTGGGCGCCACTCATTTCATCCAGGAGGTCATCAATGACAGGAATGGGAAATTTGTCTTTAATGGTAAGTTTGTTGAGGGCACGAAAGTCAAGACACATTCACCAAGAAACTTCTTTCTTCAGGACCATGACCACAGGAGAAGAGTGGGGGCTCGTACTAGGGTGGATAATGCCTTCATTAAGGAGTTCCTGGACCATTTTATCAATTTCATTTTTTTTGGAAAAGGGGTGACAATACAGAAGGATATTGGGAGGAAGGCTTCCGGGTACAAGGGGAATGGAATGATCATGAACACCACGTGAAGGAGGGAGTCCCCGGGGAGTGGAAAATACCACTTGATGTTTAGAAAGGATGGCTTGGAGGTCTTGCAGCACCGAGGGTGTTGTTGTTGCTTGGATGGCATGGAGTTGAGAAATAACACCAAAATGACCCTTTTTGAGCAACTTTTCTATGCGATGGGAACTAATGATCTCAGGTGAACCGATGGTGATGCCTTGGAACTTATATTGGTGGCCCTCCTAGTCAAATTGCATGGTTAATTCCTTAAAATCCATGGGAATGGGATTCAAAGTCCTTAGCCATTTTGCACCCAACACAATGTCACACCCTCCGATGTCTATAGAAAACATATGAGATTTCAGGTGGTAGTCACCAATTTGGAGACACACATTTTCACAACGCCCTCCACATTTCATGGAGCCACCATTGGAAATCATGATTTAGAAATTATTGATGACATGGATGTAGCAATGAGTTTCTTAGGCAATGCGGTGATGAATAAAATTATGGGTGCTTCCACTATCAACCAAAATGATGAGCTTCTGATGCTTGATGTAACCGATTAGCTTGAGGGTTTTGGGAGTGAAGAAGCTAGTGAGAGCATTGAGGGAAATGACCAGTTCTACTTCGGGAGGGTCTGAGGGAGGGGTTATGTCAGGGGTTTCAAGTGACTCAGACACAAGGGGAGTTTCAATATCCTCTTTCGAAATATCCTCGAAGATGGCCATAAACAACTTTTGTTCCTTACACTTGTGGCCCATGAAATATTTTTCATCACAATTATAACAAAGACCTTTGAGTTGGGGTTTAACCATTTTAAACCTGGTCAATTTTTGGATCTTTAGTGGAGTGGAGGGAGTAGTGAGATTTACTGGTTTAGGGCGAGGGATAAAGGAGGGTTTTCGATTTTGAGAAGATACAACATGTTGTGCTTCTTTATCTCGTTTAGTAGCCTCCACCCAACTCTGAGGCTGAGCGATGAGGACATGGGCCCAAATATCATCCTTGAGGCCATTGATAAAACATTCTCAAAAAAAGGCATCAGACATGACCTCTGTCTAAAAATTCAGGCACTCAAAGGCAACTATAAAGTATTCCACTGTTCATGATTGTTTCAACTTTGTCAAACGACCCAAATGGTTGGTGTCATTGTCAAAGCATTCATAGAGCTCTGCCACGAAGTGTGTCCAAGAAATATACCCTTGACGAGAAGTTTTTCTCCATTACCACCATTGCCAACGTTCTTGATCTAAATGGAGAATACCATACCGGAGTTTGGCCAAGTCATTTGTAATGCCATATAAAGAGAAATAATGTTCCATTTGGGTTACCCAACCAATGGGGTTCAAGCCATCAAATTTGGTCACATCCACCCACAGAAGGCGTAGGTCATGTTGAAAGTGATGGTTCCAAAATTTATGGGAATGAGAGGAATGGTCACCTTCAATATGTGGAGGTGAGGAAGAGGAAGGGTTATCTGTAGGGATATGTAGTTTGGTGCAAAGTGCCAAAAAGACAGATTCAATCTAGGTGGTGAGGTCTTGTTTGATTTCCTTCATTGAGGATTGCATGGTTGTATTGATGGTGACAACATTGGCACTGAGTTGTTTCACTTCTTGTTGGGTCTCGATAAGACTAGATTGCAAGGTGTTGAAGCGAGCTTCCAAGTCTTGGCTATAGGTATGGTCCATGAGGATGGGGAAATTGAAAAGGGGCAGACGAGTCAAAACTTTTTCCGAAAAATGATATGGATGAAAGTGATAAGGGAGAAGAGATGAATCCAATGGAATAGGTCTCAAATAATGGTGAAAATTTTTCTAGATTTTTTTTTTACACCTGCGGAGTTATACTCCGGTCTGAAGAATACTGCAGAGAGGAAATGCCCAAATTCTTAACCATAAAGAAATGTTTATTTACTTGGCAACCCAAACATAGTTGTGTGACAATAGATTTTGTCTGTTTTAATTTGTGTAAGTTTATGTCCCCAAGGGTTAGGTATTCAAGGGTTCTACAGACAAGGGTTTGCCCTATGCTATAGCTCTCTGATATGAGTGTGGGATCCAACAATAGTAATCAGCCCAATATCTCAGGGCACTAACTAAGGAGGATAGATTGTACCCTTAGCCGTGTTACCCGACTACCCAGGTACTAGAAAGTGTCTTCCCGAGTGTTGTTCTCAGTGGCACTATAACAATCAGTCGATCGATTGGTTTATCTAAAGAGGGCTTCAGAAAATCTAGGTCGATCCATACACAGGTGTTGTCTGATGTGCTACCACTAGAAGGGATACCAACAAGGGTTACAAGGGTGGCCTATAGATGTCTGCTTAAGAACCACTTGTATTTCCTATGTGTATGAATCCATCAACCATGGGTTTATGCACATAATGACGGATCTCTGTGGCTTAAAGATGCCAGAATACATCTCTACCCTAAAAAAAATTACCCACAATTTCTGCCAAGGAAAGTGCTCTAATACCACTTGTAATATACCAGATATAAAAAGTATGTAGAACAGAAATAAAATGCTAGAAATGGCAGAATAACAACAATATAATCAGAATAATCACCATAATAACACTGAAATGATATCATAATAACAACATAAATAACACTTTGATTATGAGAGCAATGTTTACGGGCCTCTTTGAGGGGGCAACCTCCATTCGAGCAGAGATCTATTACAATAATCTCCAATCTAGGGTTCTCATACCCTCAAATCCTATTTATACTGAATATGTCTATCAAAAGAAGCATATAGATGAAGATCCTTCTAGAAGTGGAAGCTTCTATTAGGTCTTCTTACATTCGACTTATTCTATTTTATTGCAAGGCCTTATTAATATCGACCTTTATTACATCCGAATATATTGTTCTACTTATGTGCGGGTTAGGACCCTAAAATTTTCCCTTTGGATTAACGAGGATACACCCTGCTCCTGACCCTTCTTGTGATTTAGATCCATCAAAATATAGGGTCCAAATTTGTGGGAAAAATGTATCAACTTCCTCTTTCTTTTTACTTTCCTCTTTTCCTTTTGTTTGTTTTGTGATTTCTAACACAGGTTCCTGGAAGAAGAGGGTTTCCTCTGCCACCATTGGCAATTCTTCTCAAAAAATCATTTCAGAATTTTGAGTAAGAGGGATGTTATATGAGAGAGGGGAGAAGTTCCCGAAGTAGGAATCATAGGAGTAATTGTCAAGCATAGGGAATTCTACTGATGAAGGTTCGTTTAGGGTTTCTAGGTCAGTGACGATATGTTTTAGATATCTTTCCCTATCAATTCTGATCATGTTTTTGTGTCGCTTTAAGGGTAGCCAAAGGTGCGCCCAGTCTGTGCTAAATTAGTCGTTTAACTTTTTGGACCAATCTCAAATTAATAACAATCCATAAGCTTCTGGGATATCTACTACGATAATGTCGATTACTTGCACAAATTTAGGATGTGTCTCTATTATGATCATTACATCTTTGAGTTATCCCATGACCTTCACCTGGGTTCTGTCTATTTGTATTACATGTTTATCACTTTTGAGGGGGACTATGTTTAATTTTTTGCAAATAGATATTGGCATAACATTAGAGGATGCTACTGAATCGAACAAACAGTTGTGGAGGTTTATGTTGAAGACTTCGAATGTTAAAAGGAACGACAGGACAAAAGGTTTTCCTTTTTTATCTTCAAAGTAGGCATTCACAGTTGGTTTATTTACTAGATATATGGGAGTTATATTTCTTCCCTGATCAGTGCTTGTTGTAGGATTTTCTACTGATTTCAAAGCTTGTAACAAGAAGTCCTTTTGCTGAGGGATTCTCCATATGTTTGTTGTAGGAAAATCTCCCTGCGGACAGGTAGATCTCCTCTTGAGAGCTAGACTCTTAACTCTCAAGAAAAAAAGTGCTTATCATGGTCACTGACTTCCTTTTAGATTTAGGTGGACTGGTGTGTGAGGAGGAAGGAGAAAAGAAGTACCTTTTACCGGTGTTTGTCTCTGCACGCTTCGAATTGAGCTCCAATATTTCGCTCCTCGATGAATCCTGTAGACAAACAAAGTACGACCACTTCCTACTCTATCAAGATTAGTCCGAAATAGGTCTATCTACTAAAGAGACAAATTCATGTGAGATTGAACATGACTTAGAAAGAAACAGGCCAAGCAAATTATATTAATGAGAATAAAACATTGCTTACAGCCGTAGATGAATTGCAGCAATCCCGTCAAGTCCTCCTTGTCTATCCCTTGCTCAAAACATCCACGATCAGAATGATGATGGTTTCACCATGTGTTCCCTATGAGATCATAGGTCTCATGCTTCAAATCCTTCTATGTTCTAGCACCACTTATGAGATCATAATTCTGGTGTAATTCTCCCTTTTCAGTCCTTTTCACCATTAGAAAGCTTGCTTATATAGCCTTGGAGAGGCTCAACAACTTGAGATATCCTTGGGGAAGGTGAGGACTTTCCTCCTTCAGTTGAGGATCTGCCCTAAGATCATGACTGGACTAGGGGTTCAAGCTCAATTGACTTCTAACAATGAAAAGATCCTTCCCCCATTCATCTCAACAACTCAACTGCTGCCTAAAATAGGTAGCGCTCCCTCAAAAGGGCCATCAGAGCACTGTAGCACTCCCCAGTAGGCTTAAGGGGGGTGCCAACTCTCCTAAAGACACCAGGGCTCCCTCAAAAGGGATGAAGGAGCTTTATAACTCTCCCAGAAAATGTAAGGGGGAGCGCCAACGCTCCCAGAAGAAGTATATGGGAGCGCTCCCCTCCAAAAACCTAATTTTTTGAGTGTTTTCAGATGGAAAAAGGTTCATGAGCCCAGTTAACCTTTCCTCCTCTTCCAAATCAAGTTTTTGACATGTGTCAAGTGTCCTCCTGATGTCATTTATAGGCATGACACAGGAATTATGGCAGTATGCTTCCCTGACACTTGTGACACTTGTGAGAAAAATGTGACACTTGCGACCTTTGTAATAACGACACTTGCGACACTATCAAAGTGAGTAATTTTGGCGCGTAACAGATTTCCCCCCAAAGTATAAAGTTAGAATACAGGAACTGATAACTGAAATTCTTTGTAGACTTTCAAGCAAGGGTATAGATATAGAGAACCTGACAAAAGCTGCACACAAACATCCAATAAATATTATGACATGTTTCAAACCCAAGGCAGGCATACCTATGCTTGGGCGATCAAGACTTGCAAGATATGGCCGCCATAAAATACACTGCGGATCCATAATTGTATTGATAAAAAGGTATAGCCACCAAGGATACAGTGTGGATCTATACTCTGATGACATGAACTGATCGTAGCCACGAAGAATACATAATGGATCTACGAGATGACAAGACATAGCCACG
>JASDQU011374919.1:1593-15893 GCA_032191745.1 Picea mariana | reverse complement strand
AAACTTGGAGGATCCCTCCAACTCAACATGACTTACACCACAATCTCGATCTTCGGAGGACAAGGCACAGGCTTGTACAGAGAAACAAGGTTGGTGTTTACGGTAAGTGATCCTCTTAACCCAAATAACTATTCTGTTTACATTTCTTATCAGGATTTAGGGAATTGTATTTTATCTATTGATGATGATTTAGATGCATGTATAGAAGAAAATTGTACAGAAAAAATAAAAAGAAGAAAAGATAAGTAAAGATGTATATAGTTCTGGAGTTTGGAAAATGTATTTTGACAGTGCTTCATCTTGTGAAGGAGCAAGAGCTGGAGTTCTATTTGTGGCACCCGACGATGAGTTCATGATTCTTTTTTCTTATAGATTACAGTGGGACATAGATTATAATAACAATGTATGTGAGTATGAAGCCCTAGTCTTAGGATTAGAAGCTGCTAGAAAATTAAAGATTAAGAACTTAGAAGTCTATGGTGATGTTGAACTGATCATAAAACAAATTAATCGTCAATACCAGGCTAAGCACCTAAGGTTGAGATCTTATAGGAACTGTGTCTGGGATCTAATCGAAATTGTTTTCTCATCGGTTAATGTTCATTATATCCCTAGAACTGAGAATCAAATTTTATGCCTCCAACGGTTTTCAAACTTAAATACCATATAGAGATTAGACATAGACCTTCCATACCAAATAATATACAACATTGGCAGGTTTTCGCAGATGATGAACAAATTAAGAAATTTTTAGAAATGGTGGATGACTTTGCCGAAACATATGTCGATCAAGAAAATCAAAATGACCCCACTTGGATCATGCAGGAAGGGGAATATCTTTAAGAGTTTCAAGATAAGATTGTTAATCATTGTATGCTTATTTTGAAAAATAATCAGATCCCCAAAGGCCCGATCCCCTTAGAGAGGTTATTTAATTATGACGACATTCCTTTGAAGTCCACCTTACAACCTCAACCAGAAGAGGTTGAAGATTGCGATATAGGCACCAAAGAAAATCCCAGGTTGGTAAAATTATCTAAGTACCTTCCTCCTGAAATAAAAAGTAAGTATGTTGAGTTTCTTAGACAATATAAAGATGTTTTTCCTTGGTCCTATGACGAATGAAGAACTTATGACACCACTATAATGGAACACAAAATCCCTCTGAGACAAGGTGTCAAACCATTTAGGAAAAAACTTAGACAGATTAACCCTGTCTTGCTACCTATGATAGAGAAAGAAGTAAAGAAGCTTCTGGACGCCAATATCATTGTCCCACTCAGATACTCTGAGTGGGTAGCTAATTTATCTCCAGTAAGAAAGAAAAACGGTGAAATCAGACTGTGTGTAGACTTCGGGAATCTAAATAGATCATCACACAAAGACAATTATCCATTGCCTAAAATGGATCACGTTTTAGAGAAAGTAGTAGGAGCTAACAAAATTTCTATGATTGATGGTTTTTTAGGCTATAATCAAATTGCAGTCCATCAAGATGATAAAGAGAAAACTGTGTTCACTACTCCTTGGGGTACCTTTATGTATGACAAAATGCCTTTCGGTTTGATGAATGCAGAAGAAAATTTCCAACGAGCTATGGACATCGCCTTCGTCGGTGAAAGAGATAAGTTTGGTGTTATTTATCTTGATGATCTAACTACTTTTTCTAAATCTGATGCAGAACATCTAGTACACCTCAAGCAAACTTTTGAAAAATGACACAAATTTGGTTTGTCTCTGAATCCCAAGAAATCTCATTTTGCAACGCAAGAAGGTAAACTCTTGGGCCATATAGTGTCTAGGGATGGAATTAAAATTGACCCGAAAATGATTGAAGCAATAGACACTATTAATATTCCAAGGAATAGGAAAGAAATTCAATCATTTTTCGGGAGAATAATTTTTTTGAGAAGATTCATTCCGAATTTCGTTGAAATTGTAAAATTTATTACAGATATGCTTAAGAAGGACAGCGAGGTAAAGTGAAAAAATGAGGCTAAGGCATCATTCAAACGCATTAAGGTCATAAGTGAAGCACCAGTACTAGAATTCCTGATTATTTAAAAGAATTTTTTCTTTTTTCTTTTTCTTCTGAGCATACTATTGCAGTTAAATTGTTACAGAAGAATGATGAGGGCTTTGAGCAGCCAATTGTGTTCTTTAGTAAAAGTCTCAGAGATGCTGAGCTAAAATATGAAATATTGGAAAAGCAAGCTTATGCAATGGTTAAAGCCCTCAAATATTTCAGAACCTATGTACTACATTCAAAGACCATTGCTTATGTACGTACCAGTTCTATTAAGGATATATTGGTTCAACCTGACAGCGATGGAAGGAAAGGCAGATGGTTAGCCAAAATTCAGGAGTTCGACCTGGAAGTTAAACCAACTAAACTTATTAAAGGTCAGGGCTTGTCTATATTGTTGGCCGAATCAAATCTGAAAGCACTTGGAATAAATCATCTGCTGGAGAACGAACGATTTTTAGAGATAGATGAACTTAAAGTCAATGTGCCCACAACTGAAATTCTAGAAAAAATCTCTTCTTCAGTTTGGTACTACAACATTGTTTCTTATTTACTCACCCTTCAGTGCCCCAGCGACCTAACCCCATCTAATGCTAGGACATTGAAGTTACACGCTGTAAACTATTGTATTATAGATGGTCAATTGTATTAAAAAGATCCCCTAGGATTCTTACTGTGTTGCTTAGTAGAATCTGAAACAGAAAAAGTTATAAACGAATTCCGCGAAGGAGTGTGTGGAGGACACCACGCCTGGAGAACAACGACTTATAAAATCTTAAGAGCTAGGTATTACTGGCCAAAATTATTCACGGATGTAAACACGAAATTCAAAACTTGTAATCCTTATCAGTTGTTTACAGGCAAGCATAAAATTATGGCATTACCTTTAGTTCCAGTTAAAACTGAAGCTTCGTTTCAACAATGGGGCCTTGATTTTATTGGATAAATCCATCCACACTTGAGCACTCAACATAAATGGATTCTGACCACTACATACTATTTTACTAAATGGGTGGAAGCTATTCCTACGCGAAACGCAACAGACGTAGTAGTGATTATTTTTTTGGAGGAGAATATTTTATCAAGATTTGGCCGTCCTCAAAAAATAATTATTGATAATGCTCAGGCCTTCAAATCCATGGCCATGATAATTTTTTGTCAAAAGTATAACATTGTGCTAGGATAATCCACAACCTACTATCCATAGGGTAATAGATTAGCTGAGTCATCTAACAAAATCTTGATCACTATAATTAAGAAAGTACTAACCGAAAATAAGAAAGCATGGCATGTACATTTAAAATATGTCTTATGGACTAACAGGATAGGCAAAAAATGGTCAATCGGAATGTCTCCATTTCAGATGGTATATGGTACCGACATCATTTTACCCATAAATCTAGCGTTGCCAGTAATGAAACTCTGGAAAGACTCAAAGGAAGAACCAAATGACGTTATCAGGAGGATAAATCAATTGATTGAAATTCAGAAAAATAGGGTTGAAGTAAATGAAAAACTACAGAAGTATCAAGATAACATGAAAGCCTTATTTGATCGAAAAGCTAAAGATAGGGAATTTCTCCCTGGTGATTTGGTTCTAAAATGGGAAGCCGGAAAAGAGGACGCTAGGAAACATGGTAAGTTTGATCAGATTTGGTGCAGACCATACAAAATTACAGCTTCTGAGGGAAAGAATGCATTTTTGTTAGAAAATCTCGATGGAAATATTCTTAACGCCCCTATCAATGGGCGATACCTCAAGCACTTCATGTAGTAATCTGTCTCCGAACTCTCATTGTACATACTGGTTTGTTTTCATTTTTTGTTTATAGTTACTCCTCCTTCGGTAAGTTTTTATCTTTACTGTAAATACAAAAAGGTTAGTCGTTAGATAATATATATATATATATATATAT
This sequence comes from Picea mariana, assembly GCA_032191745.1. Classification (NCBI taxonomy): domain Eukaryota; kingdom Viridiplantae; phylum Streptophyta; class Pinopsida; order Pinales; family Pinaceae; genus Picea; species Picea mariana. The sequence goes on along the minus strand of JASDQU011374919.1, from coordinate 11,951 downwards.
ATATATATATATATATATCAAAAAATATTTTAAGAAGGTTTCTAATCTACTAGAGTTCCTGACAGTTAACATGTTTATCTTATTACATGATACTTGCTGATAAGACGAGGGACTTGAGATATCAAAAAGTGACATGCTTAGATACTCATGTTCAAAGTTTCTCGGAACAGGTAATAAACTAACAGTCTACTTGGCTGGAAGTATAAACAACTACTGAAGTATGAATTTTTGTCTTAAGAAACTCAAGTTAAAATTTTCCAAGAGATGTTAATGAGTAAGACAATAATCTTATGTTTACTAATATCATCACCAAAAGCTTTAATCAAAGAAATGAAANATATATATATATATATATATATGAAACATAAGCAATAAAAGTAATTTAAGGGAATGTATCAAGAGTTGAGTAAGAAGCTCATTTAAGACTGATTGTACCTACAACAGAACATCTGAAACCTCTTTATTTTCCCCTATTCATGTCCGAGATATTTCTTCACAAGATTCTTGATATCATCTCATAAGTTTCATAGAGGAGAAAGATTCCACCTTAACTTTGGAAACTCATAAACTAATCTTCAAAACAAGAATAGGTAAAGGTTTTATAATTCCTCTAACTTTAACTGAACCGGAAGTATGTCTAGGTTAATCCTAATTCTCTTAATCATTCTAATAGGATTAAACTGATTAGTTTCACTCAAGGAAGTCCCTGAAAAATATAATAAGAACTCCCCTTGAGAATTTCCCTGAAGGCAAAGATGTTTGACGGTCAGAAGAGGATTAGTCCAGAGCAATTAAAGTGAGTTGACAGACCTTTGTTGTTAAATTTTAAACAAATATTTTCTCGGGTACATTGCATACCGATTGATTTCCCCCACTTCATGTTTTGAAACAAGACAGATGGTGAAAGGAAATTCATTAAATGATTTCCCCCATCTATTCCAAGAGAGATGATGAAAGGAAATTCATTAAATGATTGCCCTCATCTCAACATTTAAATGCTAAATTACTAATTGAAGTGGTGAAAGGAAATTCAATGTGAGAAATTTGATAACTTCATCGGGGTACTGAACAGGCTCGTTGGCAGTGAAGAAATGTCTATATGTCTGATAGGTTGTTATACATGAATTACAAGACGCTCTGGTAACTATTTCTCTTTTCGGATAGATCTACATTCTAAGCTAATGGGACTCCCTAACTTAAAAAATTAGAATTACTTCACCTTGATGCGAACAAAATCAAATAAAGCATGGTAGAATGATTAAGGTTGTTTTGATTATCTTATACAAATTTGAGGTCAGTTTTAGGAAAGGAAAACTATTATAAGCCTAACTCGATATCACCGAATGATTTAGTTTTGAGTGTTTTCAAAGTTAAGGATGAAATCCTAAAATCTTGTTTTGTGCTTTCGTCAGAATGTGTTTCACAGAGCTGCGATAATGACTCCATTTACCCAATAAAGGAACTCAGTCTACATGTTCTTCTCGTCCTGCAAGGAGACGAGATCCCTAGATGGAGCCTATGTTGAAACATATATATTTTTCTAAAAAAAAAAAACTTAAACTAAAAATAATTTTCATTTTTTGTTCAAATAAAAAGCACGAAAATGCACTTGTATAATCACCGTCGAAATAAAGTCTTCCGATCAATCAAAAGGTTTAAATGTCTTAGAATATTATGGAGCCACCTTTTTTTTTATTATTAATGAATCAATCTATAAAGGTTTGCTTTTGAATTTTTGGGAGTCAGGGTTTCGCGAAATGCGAAGGTTCGATATTGAGCATTCTCGAAGTCCCGATACCCAAAATCATGAAGATTTTAAATGTTAAGCCGGGTTCATTAACGATTGAGTAAGATTAATAAGGAGAAAATCTCGTCGTGACTTCGCGATTCAGGATGCTCTCACATATAAAGGTTTTGAAGTCCCGATACCCAAAACCCCGACATTTTAAAACTAATCATGATTAATTAAGAGTGTTAAGTATGATTATAGCTAATTAAAACCCATCGCGACTTCGCATTTCGTAAGTCTTAGTTTAAACTGCTTTAAAGATCCCCGAGACCCAAAACGCCGAAACTTGATTAAGTGATAGGTACGATTAATTAAGGTACTAAATAAGGATTATACTCTAATTAATCTATTGCTCAAAATTAACTCGGATACATTCAAATTTTGCATTTTTCCCGAGATATCGACCATAAATGACATTAATATCTGATTTAGGGAAATGATTCCAAATATGATCAGATTTTAACACCCAAATATTTTTATTAAAGGAATTAAATGCGTTGTCAGTGAAGGTATATGCATGGTTTGTGCGTTTAAGGCAAAATGGATTTTTAGTTCTGAATCACTTTCTTGTTTTCTTAGAGTTGGCTTAGCGAAATAAATGGTTTTCTGCATTCTCATTCTCTATAACAGGTAACAAAACTTTGAATTTGATATCATGGCTCCACGCAAAGCGCCTAAAGTAGCTGGTGAAAGTTCTGGCCAAAACACAGACGTTGTTTTTGATACTTCACCCAGAAGTATAAACATAGTTAAAACACGGATGCATGTGTTCAACACCATACAATACGAAGTGGTAAACTATCATGATGATTAAGGCGACAATTAAAAGGATAACTTATCTACCAAATATAAGATTATCGCTCAAGCAGAACTGCATAAGATAGCAACCAGGTTGAAGTTGTTTCCTTACACTGACATGATTAAATGGGTGCTGGATCATGTAGGTATCCTGAATCGAACAATATTCAACTCTCAGAAAGTAGTTTTTTGGTCGTTTCGACCCTAACACATATCGGTCATGTATAAATTGTTTGCAACATCAAACTTCGTTTATAACGCCAGTTTTCTAGAGAATTTTAATAATAAGGAGTGTGATCAGTTTGGAAAAAGTCTTTCCGACCTAATCAAAGACTAGTGTTCACGCCCTGAAAAATTCAGAGCCGAATCTCACGATGTATATTCCATCTCATCGCTTGAACCACAATTCATGTATATAGCCATGATGATGTGCAGAATTTATGGGAAAGAGAACATAGCCCATTTATACCTACCATGGGTTCCTATTATTCACTCGGTTGCAAAAGGATTTTCTTTTGACTGGGCAAAGATATTGTCAGATAATCTGGCCGGAGAAATCTCAGAATACCAAACGAAGAAATCCAAAGGGCAACTAGCTCCATTTTGTATGTTAGCTTATGTTATGGATGGTATTTGCTTCATGATGCCTTTCTCGTTGATGAGATGGATTTGGACTCCAGACAGTGCATAACCAATTCATGATTACCATTCGAAGCTCTGGGAAGAAAAAGAAAAAGATTTCTTCTATGAAATCTTTAACTGGGTAGTGGTGTCAATGCATATTGTTATATTTGGTCACCCACCACTAAGAATTTCAGACAAGGTTATGGCTAGCCCGGGTAAAGTGGCAGACTAGTACATAGAGGAAAATTTCTCTTATATCGGAGTTTTCGGCTGCTCGGTCCCTCCATATGCATTACCGCAATTCTTACCAAACAAACTGGTGTGCCATGAAGTTGCACGACAAACTATACTCGGCAGGATTAACAAAGAGCTAAAAGTCGTGCAGAAAATGGTATGGCCATCTTTTCCTTTGTCTATTGGTTCATTTTCCTTATTAGATTTCGGTCACTCCAGGGTGGAGGCTACAACTGTAGAAGAGATAAAGTTGGTTATCATTGAGTTCAAGAAGCACGACCCATAGAGGTTCGTGGGAAACCACATGGCTAGGTGCAATCTTAAAAAATATGAACATTTAGATTCCCCTCATGACAAAATGTTCTGAGGGGTAAGATCTTACCAAGAAGTTCTGAGCTGAGTGCGAGCTTTGCTACCTGGTGAAATGGTCGCATTTTACAATTTCAAAAAACACCGGAGAAGCAACCTACCCAAAGTATTACAAGGGAAAAGCCTAAAATATCTAGATGCACAACAAGCAGAGACCTAAAATCCAGAAGTCGGAAGCTCTGCCAAATGAGAAACCCTGGAAAATTAGGAGAAAGTTGAGGTCTCGATTCAGAAGGGAAGTATCCCAGAGATGGAGATACTAGAAAACCATGGAAAAGATAAAAAATAGACAATAATAAAGAATGGAGAAGATAAACCACCATCTTCGCCTGAGAAATAAACTACTAAAGAAGCCAAGAAAAAATTGTCCACGGAAATCAACAACCCCATTGAGGTTATCACACCATTACAGTTCACCAGGGGAAACCCTAATAGAGAGGAAATATTCATAAGCGATTTCACTCTTGTTGGCCCTTCACCAAGTTTTTGGGAGATCCTTGGTCAAGTTTGACCTATTTTGGGACTTCGACAGCCTGTCGAAGATGGATCCCAAGACGAAGCAGATATCGTGGGATCTCGGCCCCATTTTTCGGTCCTTTTTGGAATTTGGAATTATGTAACGGGTATGGGATGTCATCCCATGGGTTTACCCATGTTTAGGCCTATTTTCTAAAGTATAAATAAGTAGCTAGGTGACATAAGTAGCCTGACCGATAAGCTAAGTGCTAAGTGCAAGTATGGTTTGTAGATTCTCTATGCATATTGTGAGAAACTTGTAGAGCTAAGTGCAAGTGGTTGTAACAGACTGTGAAAGGCTTTGTGCTAGACCTAGCTCGGGGAAGGAGGATCTGGCGAGGTGCGCACAGATCTCCTGTCCTATGCAGAGTAGGGTTTTTGTGGCTCTTTCCATGTAGATGACTGATTGGAGCTAATAAAGAAGAAGAGTTGGTGGGCATAGCCCCAGGGTGGGGGTGAACCACATAAATACTCTGTTATTATGCTCTATGCGATGTTCTGATGTGTTTATGTATTTACTTGCTAAGTGATTTGATATAGATAGATAGATATGTTTGTGATTTGTGCTTATGATTACCCCGGATGCTAGATCTGGCCTATGTGAACTTGCTTAGTGCTTGCATCTGCTAGATCTAATCTATTTATTTATGTTAAGTGCATAGATACATTAGATCTGGTTGAATGATGCGATGCTCTGTTTTATCTGTGAAGTAGATATTGGTTAAATAATGACGAACTGACGGTGCTAAGTGCTCTATTAAGTATTATAATCACAGATCTGTGTTCCAGCTAAGGTTGTAGACACCTAAGTCCCGCAACCACCCCTTCCTCTACCTCAGGTGAGACTTCATTTGCTTCACAGGTTTTGTCGAAAGGGTCGGTAGTTAGGGTTTCATTGGTGCGTTGTTGTAGTGTTGAACCCTGGGTCTTCCCCTATGACAACAAATGGTTTCATTGTCGGGACCTGAAACTGTGATTGCTGGGAACTAAGGAAGAAGAAGCTTTGTGCAAAGATCCGACCTGAAATTGTGAAAGCTCTGTGTGTAGCTCTGTTTCTCTAAGTGCGCAGTACTCTACTTAGTTTGACAAGCTCTGTGCCAAGAAAAGAAGTATGATCTGAAGAAAAGAGGTAAGATCTAAAAGCTTTGTGCTCTGAGAAAGGCAAAAGTGAGAATTTTTTATTAAAAGAGGTAAGATCTGAAAGATCTGTGCTCTAGTAAAGGTAAGAATATTGAAAAGTTATAGATATGAAAGCTTTGTGCTCTGTAGAAGTAAGATAAGTGGAAATTTTTGTTTCAACAGTATGGATCTAGGTATGTTTGATATATTCTATCCTAGCTTGAAAACTAGGGTTTTAATAGATGAAAGAAGATTTGATATCAGTAGATCTGATAAGAATAGTGAAAAATATGTTATACCTATGGATATAATGAATGTTTGGACTAATAAGTGTATGCAGGATCCTAGAAAGAAATTGTTGTAGGTTAGCTACCATGATCCTAGTGCGCAGTACAGGAAAGGTTGGGGATCATTTCAAAGAAAGAGAGGATTAACCCTCTGTTACAGTTGCAGAAGACCAGGACATCTTGCTAAGGAATGCCCTAGGAGAAGACCTAGTTGCCTTTGTTGTAAAGCTATGGACCATGAAGTATTGGATTTCCCTAGAATGATTGCTAAGGTTGAAAGAATGAATATGAACCAAGAAAACCCTAAGGCAGATCCAAAAACTAAGATTATGACAAAATCCTAGAAAGAATTAGAGAAAGTATTTGATACAGATGAAAGAAACCCTGAAAGACCACCGACATGTCAGATTATCAGAGATCTTTAAAGAAAAAGAATGTCTTGAAGCAAGAATAAGAGACTTTGACATTGACTGTGTTCTAGATGAGGAAACACAGGTGAATATCATGACATAGAGAACTTGGGAAGCTATATGGCAGCCTACTATGATTCCTTCATTAGGAGGAATATGACTATTCAAAGAAAAGCTGATAAACCTATGTGGAAAGCTCACCCAGATACCTATGAATGCCAATGGAAATTCGACAGAGGAAGATTTTGAGATTATTAAATTTATTGAGAACAGTGCCCCATTTACCATGCTACTAGGAAAACCTTGGATTGAAAGAGATCATGCCAAAATGAAAGAAGAAGAAGAAGTTTTAGAGCATAAGAAACAAGAGTTAAAAGAATTCATGACTAGAAGGATCACACACTTGATTGAAGAACAAAAGAACAGATCGAAGCTATTTAACACTAGAGACCCGGATGTCAAAGTTGCAAGAACACTAGAATACCCACAACAAATTGAAGTACCTATTCTAGATAAAGAAGAAGGATCACTGTCGAATCTTAGGAAAGAATCTCAACAACGCAAAGTAACTATGCCAAAAGAATATAAGAATCAGAACGAAAAAAGGCATACCAAGACAAAGTTCCCTGGGAAGAAGGCTATAAATATAAGTAAGAAGAGAGCTAAGATTGACAAGTTGCAGAAGGTTCCAGAGGGAACCTCGTAGAAGGAAAATTTGCAAAATTGGAGCTTCACCGGGATATTAGAACAGCGACACATGGCACTTCACCATGGCAAAGCAATATAGTCATTGGGGACATTATAACCGTTATAACAACGCTCCAAACGGGTAGAAAGGAATTTATGGTCAGACAGCTCGCCATCAGACCGTTGGAACCGCGTCGTAATGGACATAATAGAGTTAATGAAGGCTTATAACATGTTGTAAGAAATTCGTTGTCAAGTTACCTATTTATCCCATCGTGCCATGCATCGAGAACACTTTTTCCAACCGCGAGTTTTAGCCCGGAGACTAAGTTGATTTTTCACAGTGATCATCACGCTCTTGCTCTCTATCTCATTACTGTGTCTAAGTTACCATGTCGGAGATCACAAAGTCTATAACATGCTCACCCCACATAAGTACCTGACCAAAAATAAGGGGAAGAATTCGATAATCCCCCAGTCATGGACTATGAACCTCACGCAATCCACCTTTTTGAACGTCATGAAGATTCCTCACTTTGGTAGACACTAGGAAGTCAATGCCTGTGTCGAAATGTTGCTTTCTTGTTACCATGTCAGTTATTTGTGGCTAAATCGTTGTATAATAGTTGATCTGACATTGATCAATCGGATCACAGGGTTGAGTATGAAAGGACCTGATCCACAAGAGTTTTACCCTAGAAAAGCCATGGATCGCGGTCTAGCACAGAAGATCAAGGACACTTATGACGATGTCGAGAAGAGAACGTGAGGCTACAAGGTAGATTCTATCCAGAGTGGCGCAGTGTGACTTGCCTGTCAGTTGATTGCAGGGAAGTTAGTAAGAAATAACCGACCTACCCAAGTCATCGGTTTTGTAGTCGACCTCGTAGGGAAGTGCACGGAAGGCCTTCAGATGGACTGGGCAAAGTACTTGGTGAACTAGTTGGAAATCGACTGCAAAGAAGCACATGATCAAGGATATGAATTTCATTTCAGCTGGCTCTTGATCCTTATAGATTTTATTTCCTGAGAGATGCCGGAAGGTGCGACCTTCCCGAACATCGAACCATTTGAACCGCTGGCCAAGAATTTTAGTACACTGTGGTATTCAGGCGACATGAATAAACAGTGGAAGTCAAATGTTATTTTTCATACCTATTACAATCAACTGAACATAGCCATACAGTCCGAGCCTCGCATGACTGCGAAAAATCTACACCATTTCAGGCCTTTGATGAAGTTCAACGCAGATCGACATTTTATTTACATCACAACGCACATTGACGAACACAAGCAACAACTTCAATCCTACTATAAGTTGATGGAGGAGGACTTGGAGGAGATCACTAAGGACTAGTCGGTGGACCTCCTTATTCAAGCAAACCTTGCAAAGATATACAACATCGACATCCCAGAAACAACGAAGGATACACCGGGACCTAGCAGGAGAAAGAAGACCGAAGAGGTCCAAGAATTAGACAGCGCATCTGTGAAAACTGCTTCCATATCACCAGAGCGAGGAGGTTATGGTGAAGAGTTGAATGAAAAAGAAGTTGAACAGAAGCAAGAAGACGAGGTTCATCCCCTGAAGAAGAGGAAAGGTTCTCCTCTGAAACCTTCCTCCCGGAAGAAATTGAAGGCCACCATGACCAAGATGCAGATTGTCCTCACCTCCGATGACTTCGAATTCCTCATAGCAGCCCTGCAAGATGCTTCGCTGGAAATAACAGATAAACAAGAAGCAAATCAAGAGGAGATGTATGATCGAATTGAGANCAACGCTCCAAACGGGTAGAAAGGAATTTATGGTCAGACAGCTCGCCATCAGACCGTTGGAACCGCGTCGTAATGGACATAATAGAGTTAATGAAGGCTTATAACCTATTGTAAGAAATTCGTTGTCGAGTTACCTATTTATCCCATCGTGCCATGCACCGAGAACACTTTTTCCAACCGCGAGTTTTAGCCCGCAGACTAAGTTGATTTTTCACAGTGATCATCACGCTCTTGCTCTCTATCTCATCACTGTGTCTAAGTTACCATGTCGGAGATCACAAAGTCTATAACATGCTCACCGCACATAAGTACCTGACCAAAAATAAGGGGAAGAATTCGATAATCCCCCAGTCGTGGACTATGAACCTCGCGCAATCCACCTTTTTGAACGTCATGAAGATTCCCCACTTTGGTAGACACTAGGAAGTCAATGCCTGTGTCGAAATGTTGCTTTCTTGTTACCATGTCAGTTATTTGTGGCTAAACCGTTGTATAACAGTTGATCTGACATTGATCAATCGGATCACAGGGTTGAGTATGAAAGGACCTGATCCACAAGAGTTTTACCCTAGAAAATCCATGGATCGCGGTCTAGCACAGAAGATCAAGGACACTTATGACGATGTCGAGAAGAGAACGCAATGCTACAAGGTAGATTCTATCCAGAGTGGCGCAGTGTGCCTTGCCTGTCAGTTGATTGCAGGGAAGTTAGTAAGAAATAATCGACCTACCCAAGTCATCAGTTTTGTAGTCGACCTCGTAGGGAAGTGCGCGAAAGGCCTTCAGATGGACTAGGCAAAGTACCTGGTGAACTAGTTGGAAATCGACTGCAAAGAAGCACAGGATCAAGGATATGGATTTAATTTCAGCTGGCTCTTGATCCTTATAGATTTTATTTCCTGGGAGATGCCGGAAGGTGCGACCTTCCCGAACATCGAACCATTTGAACCGCTGGCCAAGAATTTCAGTACACTGTGGTATTCAGGCGACATGAATAAACAGTGGCAGTCAAATGCTATTTTTCATACCTACTACAATCAACTGAACATAGCCATACAGTCTGAGCCTCGCATGACTGCGAAAAATCTACACCATTTCAGGCCTTTGATGAAGTTCAACGCAGATCGATATTTTATTTACATCACAACGCACATTGACGAACACAAGCAACAACTTCAATCCTACTATAAGTTGATGGAGGAGGACTTGGAGGAGATCACTAAGGACTAGTCGGTGGACCTCCTTATTCAAGCAAACCTTGCAAAGATATACAACATCGACAGCCCAGAAACAACGAAGGATACACCGGGACCTAGCAGGAGAAAGAAGACCGAAGAGGTCCAAGAATTAGACAGTGCATCCGTGAAAACTGCTTCCATATCACCAGAGCGAGGAGGTTATGGCGAAGAGTTGAATGAAAAAGAAGTTGAGCAGAAGCAAGAAGACGAGGTTCATCCCCTGAAGAAGAGGAAAGGTTCACCTCTAAAACCTTCCTCCCGGAAGAAATTGAAGGCCACCATGACCAAGATGCAGATTGTCCTCACCTCCGATGACTTCGAATTCCTCATAGCAGCCCTGCAAGATGCTTCGCTAGAAATAACAGATAAACAAGAAGCAAATCAAGAGGAGATGTATGATCGAATTGAGACTAAACTACGAGGGGTACAACAGGCCCTACAGTCCAGCCACGCAGTCTCCACTGTGCCAGGAGAACCAGAATTGGGAGATGATCCAACCCAACTCCACCGC